>JAVYIG010003564.1:85000-191516 GCA_035222895.1 Strongylocentrotus droebachiensis | reverse complement strand
TTCACATACATAGTTTTTGTTTAACATTCCTTTTCTTGATGTTCTTGTTAAGAAATATAGAGTGACTTTTCTCATCTTTAATTCATCTTTAGCTTTCCTTGCGTATATCTCACGGAGTAAGATGTACAATCTCAACACAAGAACGGGGTTTCCAGATTAATTTGAGGGGCGGTGATGTAAGCAACTTATTCATTTTTATAGGAATTTATGTCTTTGTGTGTGGGCCGGGGGTGTACGTGCGTGAGCATGCGCGAGTGGGGTTCGAGTTTGTGTGTGATGGTGTGCGTGGGGTTGTGTGCGTGTGCGGGTGTGTGCCCATGCAGGGGCGTACGCAGGATTTTTTCAAGGGGGGGGGGGTTTTAAAATATTTTGCTCCCGAAAATTTGAAAATCGCGCCGGCCGAAAAGTCGCTCAGTGGGGGGGGGGGGGTAAGCGGACACTTTTTTTTTTTTTTTTTGGAGGTCAAAAAAAAATCGCAACGACTCAGCCGGCAGAAAAGTCGCTCAGTGGGGGGGGGGGAGGGGGGAGGGGGGGGGGGAGGGGGGGGGGGAGGGGGGGGGGGTAAGCGGACACTTTTTTTTTGGTCTCAAAATTTAAAAATTTGACATTTTTTTTTCGTTTTAATTAAAAAAAAAAAAAAAAAAAAAAAAAGCCAAAGGGGGGGGGGGGGTTTTTAGTTTTTTTTAGGGGGGTTTACATACATTAAAATACCAAAGGGGGGGGGGTGGTTTGAACCCCCAAACCCCCCCCCCCTGCGTACGCCCCTGTGCCCATGCCATACTTAAAGACATTACATCATGCCAAGGATATCTTCATTTATATATCTCTTGTACGCTCTCGTAAGGAATATTTTATATCAGATGGCAAGAATATTATATTCCATTCTTCAGAATACCCACACTTACTCTTTGGCTGCAGGCCCTTTAAAGGGATCCGGTAACTTTGTCTGAGATCCTTAAAAAAAGTCCTTGATTTAGCTCATGCTGCAATGATAATTATCAACCTTTAGGACAGTCAGGAACCCCATGACTTTTACAAGCCGATCGCCTGTCTGATTATCAAGATATTTATGATTGAAAATCGAAATCAAATTTTGCGTTTGCCAAACGGTTTTCATAACACTACAGTCTATTGAGGGAAACTAGTATGGTAAAACCGGTCAATCAAAGGTTTTTACTTTTTTGAGGCACTTCTTGATCATTGTGAAACAATCCCTTTAATGATTGGAGATAGGCTTCACTCAGAAAAGGGAAAATGTATTTTTATCGCGTTTATAAACTTAAATAGTTTTACCACTTTAAACATTTAGAATTGCATGGAAGTTAAATTTGCTGCTCTGTAACATCGCATTTGTTTATGATCATGGTTGAGTCCATTATCATTTTCCAATTTTACGTATCTGTATTCTTCATCTTGATTCGAAAATGTTTTAGTTCAGAATAATTAACTGGATTTTAATGTAGGAAAATATCCTTAAAAATTACCCTTTTAGTTTACATTAAGCAACTATATAATAACTTAACCAGTATATTTCTTATTCAAACAGTCGGTCCAATGCGATGTACATGATGTTGTAAGGACTGTCTGTCACTTGGCTTGCACAACCAACGGAGGTCAAAGTTCAACTCTGGCTGTAACAGACCCTGCTAACTTTCCGGAAGACGTCCGAAAAGAAGTGGTAATAAACTCGATTTTAACCAACTAATCTTTATCTACCTGCTACAGAAATCAAAAAAGAAGAAGAAAGAAGTACAAATAATTCCATTCTACTACTTCTACTACTTCTAACACTACTACTAATCATAATAATGATCACTAGTAAAGCCAGAAGTAGCAATAAAATATGGGACTAACGGCAATTCCGAAGGAATTGCATGTAACATGAACAACAGGTGAACATGGAAATAAGAAAAGAAGAGCATTATTTTGTTCACCATCCTTTTTTGCATCAGATTTATAAGTTCCAATCGATGAATAAAAGACTGCAAGGTATTATTATTTAGTTTTTGCACTATACAAGTAAACTAGTATCTCTTTACAAATGAGTACATCTATCAAAATATTGTCGATAGTAACCCCTTTCCGGCTGTCCCCGATCTGATGATGATAATTTTTTTATAACACATCTCTGTAATTTATTTGACTTTTCAACAAATATCATCTTATCAATTTATAATATAAAATTCAATGAATGAGATAATTAAAAGGCAATTATCTTTATATTACGTTAACGTTTTAGTTATATTTTTGTTACTTGTCTTTCTGGTAAAGGTTGAAGACGAAGTCCAGGAAATCCTTCGGGAAACCTCTACGGTGATTCACCTCCAACCAGAATGTCTCCGTCGAGCATTGGATCAACTCAAGGGGATATGCATAGGCCAAGGACTTGGGGCATCGGGCGAAGTGGTGACCGGCAGGGGCAACAGAGGCGGGCCTGTCATCACTCCAGAGATCCCCGTTGATTCGCAGATCATTCCTGCTCAAAACAAATCTTCAAGTTCGCCTGTGGAAGGTCCCACTGCTGCTGCCCCAGAGGATTCTTCTTCAAGTAGTAGTAGTACCGACAGCACGAAAGTGACATTTCGTAATCATGGTAACAAATCGAGATCCCCAAAGAGACCTTTGGGGAAGGTCTTCACCGAAGTAGAGTGATGGTATCTCTGAAGAAATAGAACAAAATACAATAAGTGCTCGCAAACAATGCTTCCTGTTCATCCAACCGTTTAGGCTGAGAAACATATTAAAGTAGATGATGTTGTCCTGCATTCATCACAAACAGTACTGTTATGCTTTATTCGCTGATGTTGTATAGTAAGCAATTCTATAACTAACTGCTTAATTGGAAGTCAAGATGAACTTGCAATGCACTGTATGCAGTGGGCGTAGACAACGGGGGGGATGGCATGTACAATCATCCCCCCAGGTTTTGGGGAATGATATTTGCTAACCTAATAAGTCATAATGATGATAATAATAGTAATAATAATAATGATAACAACTATAATATTAATAATAATAATAATTATGATGATGATAATAATAATCCTCATCATTATTGTAATTGTGTTTATTGTTATTAGCCGCATTCACACGGTGAAAGCCAATTCAGACGGTAAAAAAAAGAAAATCTTACAAGTATTTTGTGGTTATCTTGTGGTTTGGAAACCACAAGATAACCACAAGATTAAACAGACGCGGATCTACGGGGGGGGGGGGGTTTAGGGGGTTTAAACACCCCCCCCCTTGGGCGGCCCAAAAAACAAACAAAACAAAAAAAAGGTAAAAAAAAATTAAAAAAAAGAAAAAGAAAAAAGAACGCACGCTGGAGAGAAACCCTTTCAAGTGCAAATATTGTGAGAAGATATTCAACTCATCTGGTAACTTAACCAAACACATGATAACTCTGGATATAACTGTGTATTTAACTGTTACTTTATTTTAAAAGACGTTATCATGCACTGCTTTTTATGGTCTCCATTGTGTTAATAGATGCCAGGAAAACATCACTTACGGGGTTCAAATAAACACCCCAAAAAAAAATCGGCTCGCCGCTTTGCGGCTCGTGGACGATGCTCCGCATCGTCATTATTTTGGTCAAAAAGCTAGATCTAAAAAGCTAGATCCGCCCCTGATTCATCCCCCTAGGTGTACGAACCTGTCTACGCCACTGGTATGCACCAAGCATAGACTCCTCACAATCGGGATACAAGGAGAGGTAGGCTACTCTCTAAAAGTTAAAGGAGTGGAAATATACCTTTAAAGGAAAACAATTGTGGAATCCACTCCCAACCACTACTTGACAGTGGATTCCACTATCAATGGGAATGGATTCAACTCTTAAACAACACGATCCCTATTCTGACTCCTAATAGTCGAGTGGATTTTCACTTCTTTGCATTTAAAGGGTTTTAGTCTATGTGATTCTCGATAAGTTAGCTTTCCCTTCTTTATGTCATATCTGGTCTTCCATGAAGCCATGTGGTAGTTGCTTAGCTCTTCGTGTTCTCAAAATAATATGAAGATAAATGTGGACCCTCTTCTTTTACCTTTGCGTATGCGCATCGGTTGGAGACCTGGAAAGGGAAATGGTCGTATTTTCATTTCCGTAGATGAAATATTGTCAAAGAAATATTGAAGTACAATGATGGTATTGAGGTGGTATCTCCAAGAGGATATGGTCTCCAGACTGATAAACACAAGGTACATGGTTCGAATCCCCATCGCAGCCTTTGACAATCTACATTTACCACACTCGACCCAGGTATATAAGTGGGTATATGCTATTAGGAGGATTTATTCCTTGAAAGCTATGCAGCTGTCACAGCTGCAATGCCGGGGCAATAATATCCAAAGTTCTTTGGAAGCTATATTATTTTAAAGAAACTTTACTTTTTCTGAGATTCATATGCGTTACATAAGATTGGGGGGGGGGGGAGGGGGGGGGGGGGTCAAGAGCACATTTTAATTTTTTTTTTTGGTCCAGGATTTCTTGAACAATTTCGCAACGTCTCAGCCAGCCGCTGAATAAGCGGGGGGGGGGGGGGGGGAGAGCACTTTTTTTTTACCCAAAATTTTAAAAATTGGCCTATAGATATTTCGTTCCGTTGGGGGGGGGGGGGTAAGGTCACCTTAGCTTTGAGGGCAAATAGCATACTAAATTGTACATGTGTTATCAATGTGATTGTATCGAGACCTTATAGACTCATGTAAACTGTCATAATGAGTTCCTGATATAAATATCATTATTTTTTTATTTTTTTAATAATGATAAGTATTATCTATAAACATGTATGAGTTACATGGTGGCGTTCATCAGGGTTGATGTGTAAATATTTGATCTGTAATTTAGGTGTGTAAATATTTGATCTGTAATTTAGGTGTGTAAATATTATAAATCATTTACTTCGCATAGGTTATTCTATAATTTCGAGTTAGACATCTCATATCACAACCGTTACGGTCACTCGTTCAGTCCGTATGCAATATTACTTTCAGGAAAAAAACACCTTTGATAGGCTGTGGTTGGATGCGGTGTGGTTTATAATCTAGCAAATTATACTATTGGAAGTTAAATATCAAATATCGAATTTTCCTCCACCCCCTCCTCTCTCTCTCTCTCTTTCTCTTTCTTTCTCGCTCTCTTTCTATTCTTGCCAACTAAATTATTACATGTACATGATCTATATATATATATATAAGTTTATATTCAGTGTGATTATATCACATAATATAATAAAATATTTGTTTATTTTACTACCTGAATTGACGTTGTCTGTGTTTCTATTCTTATATTTGTTGTTTTATCAGTTTTAGCCTCGAGCACAATTATTTGGCGCGAGGGGCTGGGAGGGGGCGGTAGGTTGGATGAAAGCAACTGTCGCCATGGCTGTCAGAAAAATACTGGTTATTTGACAAATTATCGCTGTCGGTAGAGTTTAATGAAATGCGCCCTCTTATTCTCGATTGAGCTGGTATTACATTTTTTTTAAATAGAGGGGTTTATATACTTTGTTGTTAATGGCCAAATGTTATAGTAGGCCTACTCGTAATTCCATAGTATCTCATTATCCTATTCTAAAACCCTATATACCAGATGTAAACAACAAAATACATTTGTATTTTTTTCGAAGGTTCGTAATTCCGAAATGTAATTCAGAAATTGAATGGGGTTCGTAATTCCAAAAATAAAAGAAAAAGGTTTCATAATTCTGAAAATGTGACTGATCTCATGATACCAATTTAAAAAAAAGGTTCATAGTTCCGGAGGTTCATATCTCTAAAAATAGAACCCTGTTTCATTCTCAAAATTATGAACCCCTTTGTATGGGGAATGTGTGATTAGGAATTATGAACCTTCTCCTTCCTTCTCGTGTGCGTGTGCGTTTGTGTGTGTGTGTGTGTTGTGCGTGTGCGTGCATGTTGACTGAATCATATTTATATTAATTTGTTTTATGTGGGGGCCCTATTTATACGAAATTTGCTTCTTCGTGGTCCCGAACGTATATCTGATTTGTATTATGTAAGTTTTATATATTCTATTTTCTATTGTATATTTTGCTTTTACATGTAATTAAATTGAATCGTTTGGTCTTCTCAAACGATTTCTGCTTAGGTGCATGTGCCTAAAACATCGGTTGATATTTCCTCACCATTTCCTAATTCAGAATATTTGAAAGCTATTGCAGAAATTGTTACAATGGTTCGCCTTTCCTTATTTGAACATATCTCCGTTCAAATAAAGCTAGAGAAATTTTATTTAAGAAACAAAATAGCGAAGACTATTATTCTAGTATTCAACGCGTAAAAGGACAGAAGCCCACGTCATGTTTGTTGACAATCAATATACCTGAATAGCGGTAACTATTCCATTTACACCATGCAAACAAGGACTGTCCAATAACATTTAATGCACTTCCTCTTCCCCTTTAAGCCATAGGATTAGATGTGGCAAAACCAGAATTCTAGAGTAATATGATTTATAAGGTGTCTCAGTTCCGTCCTATTAACACAGTAAACACACTGGATTTAATACGGATACCATTTCTCTTTTCGTTCTTTGGAGCTGTGCATCGTGTAAAATGTGAAAGCGGCTGTGATTTCGGAAGTTAATTATTGAATAATACTTGACATTTGTTTTCAACTTGCGGCTGGACTAACACCCTGTATCAAACACCTTTTAAAGATCGATCAGGTATTTATATGTTTGTAGTTATGTTTTTGTGTTATATTATTCATTCGTTTTAGCTCCTATAATATGTCTAAAAAAACAATCACATTTTAGGCCTATTTCGTGAATTCGTGAATAATGACTTCTAAATTATAACAGATTTCATAGTATAGAACTGCTGCATAGATTTGATTGACCACTTTCCCTATTTATCTCTATTATTATGTTCAAGTTATTTAGTTATTTATCTATATTTACATGTTTTGCTTTGCGTTGCTTCGGTATATTCTGTCTTTGATTTTTCACTGACAAATCTTGTCACAGACTGTGAGTTATCGGCCAACTGTTCGGGAATTTAAGGCGAAACTCGGAGATCAATGTGCGCCAAGCTGCCGGGGTAGAAGTACCCGATAGGCGGGTTCCATACAGCCGCGATCTGGCGTTCCTTTCAAGATTTAACACAAATTGTATTACAATTCATTATAATTGTGGTTGTAATAATGAAATATCTCGCACATTTATATTTGGATACAATTACAATATACAATATATTTTATTAAAAGGTACTAGGCCCTATGTCCGATTTGCAGGACAAAAAATTAAAAGGTTGAATTCCAACGGCATTTGAAAGATAATACTAATTAAGAACTTCCCTCATAGCGAAAGGGCTTGAACATTTCTTTTAGTGGGAAACGAGCATTAGTTGTCGAATTGACTTAAGTGATTGCAATCATTTTATTAATAGTCTGATTTTTTTTTTACCCTTGTACCGAATGGCCGTACGTTTTGTGCAGCGCAAAGATTCAATCAGTTTAATTTTGGTCATTACAAGAAGTGGGTTATTGATGTAGACACATGCTTATGTACCTTTATACAGCCCATTTTATGTAGGTATTATCAAAGAAAAACGAAGTCAGTCAGTCACTCATTAGTGTCTGACAGTGAAATCTAGAAAATTAAACGGGTTTCATTGCATAATTTGAATCATATAGGACACTGTTAACGTTATAATTTCACTGATAGGAAATACGTGACAAATTTTAATTCCTGCAAAGTTCTCAGAATTTGATTTTGGCTGCAAATGGGACATACCGTAAATAACGTTGTATAAACCGCCCTCGTGTATTAACCGCACCCCTCTTTTTCGCCCTTTAAAAAAAAAAAAAAAAAAAAAAAAAATTTTTTTTTTTTTTTTTTTTTTTGCCGAGATTTTTTTTTTGTGTGTGTAAGATCATTACGGTACTGTAAATTAAAAAACAGTATGGACCTAGGATAGAACCTTGTGGTACACCATGTAATAGAAGAAAAATTGGAGGAATTATTATTATAAACTAGTCTACATATTGAGATCTATCAGAAAGATTACTTTCAAACCAAGATGACAGACAAATTTGAGTGTTGTTCTAGTTTCCGAGTGGTGAGTCAACACACCGATTACCGAGCTGGGAGACATTGCCAGGCATAGCGCCAGGTGGAGGGGCATAAATTGAAACTTTAAAACAAAAAAAAAAAATTTTTTTTTTTTTTTTTTTTTTTGGTGTACCGTGTATAAACCGCACCCCCGACTTTAAATTTTTTTCGGCGGCAAAAAAGTGCGGTTTATACACCGTTATATACGGTAGTACTTTTAACACGCCTTGTTGTTTTTTCCTTTTACTACATTACAATATAAATAATCTTTAACTTCTCTCCTTGTTCTGGATTACTCATACATGTTTGTTTTCTCATGTAAATGCATTGTGTGAACTTGATTCTTATAAGTGTTCCTCTTATATACTTTGCATGTTACATTTGTTAAATTGTATTACTTTTATGTTGGAAGAAAGACAAATAAACTTGAACTTGAACTTGAACACCCTGCAAGGAGTTACTAGTGTAATCACTCATTAGCCTTAACCGGCGGCTTTTATTGTCAATGTTTTTTATTTTCAAATTCTAAACTGTTGTGTCAAGAAACATATTAGAACTCTTATAAATGCGATCATTATCTTAATGTTCTTAAAGATAGGGAAACATGATTATATACGCTTTTATTTCAAATGTTTTGCCATATCTTTGCCAAATAAACGACTGAAACGTGGCAATATTTAGAAGAACATGGTAACAATGACGTACATATTTTAATGAATTTCCCAATTATATTTTGCTCTAAATTTGATTGATTGATCTCATAGTTCAATATATTTCCATTTTGTTTGTTGTTCAACAACGTATTTAGACAATAACATTGTGTGTATATGGATAGCCTATCTGTTGTTTGCTAACAAAAAATAAACTGCCTCAAATTTCATTTGTTTTAAAATAAAAAATAAAATTATGTTCATGTCTATATAGTCCCGAAGTTTACCCCCCCCCTCTCTCTCTCTCTCTCTCTCTCTGTCTGTCTTCCATTCCAATTTTTTTAATTCTCTGGCTCATTCCTGCTTCGTTGATTTACTCTTCCCATTCCTCCTTCTACTTCGTTATTTATATTAAAAAACATTTTCGTCTTGCTTCCTGTCTACTCAAATCGTTTCCTTCTCCTTCCATACTTCTTTTCGTTTTTTAACTACTTACTACCTTTTATCTCCACTTCTTTATATTCCCCTTCTCGCACTGTTCCTCCTCTTCTTCCTCCATCTTCTTAAACTTTCCTTCTTCTTCTCCTCCTTCTTTTCTTCTTCTTTTCCTTTTCCTTCTTATCCTTCTCCTGCTTTTCCTCCTCCTTCTTCTTCTTTTTCTTCTCCTTCTCTTCTCTTTTCTTCATCTTCTTTTTCTTTCTTCTTCATCTCCTTGTTCTTGTTCTTGTTTTGTTCTTGTTCTTTATCTTTGTTGTCGTCGTATTTTTCTTCTTTCCCTTCCACACCCCTTCTTATTGTTATTCTTGTGCTTATTCATTTTGTTCTTTTTCTTCTTCTTGTTGTTCTCTTTCTTCTTTATCTTCCTCTTCGTTGTCGTCGTCTTTGTCTTCTTTTCATATTGTTGTTTATTACTCTGGCTCATTCCTTTTCTCCTATCGTCATAAGCTCCAACTCTTTTTCTTTCTCTTCGGTTTCCTACTCTTACTCAAAAGAAACAAAAGGGATAACATAAATGCTAAATTCCATCTAAAATCTAGAATGGCGGTTTTGGTGACAAACCGAGCTGAGAAGAGTGCTATCATAAAGAGATTCCAATCATACGGAAATGACAGCATGGCTTACTCAAGAGATCACTTCGAGGTAAGATTTACTATCTTTCTTTCACATTAAAACTAGGATACCATTAAATATTGATGTCACCAGTACCTAGGAGGCGAAGCGAACTAAATCACTGTAACCCCTAGGTCTCTCCTCCCGGAATGTGCAGGTGGACCACTACACTGGGGTTCCCCCTACTCTTATACGAATAGTGGGTTCTTATGTGCAAAGGTGGCGACTCTCCCCTACACGGGGCCTCAATTATTCAAATTATGCAAGGAAACCCGTTTACTTGCTAGACTTCACTGTCAGACACTATTGAGTGAGTGACTGGCTTTTTTTCTTCTTTGGTAATAACATACATGAAAAGAGTTGTAAAGGGTACATGATCATTTGTCTACATCAATAACCCACTTCTTGTGATGACCAAGATTAAACTGATTGAATCTTTGCGCAGCATAAAATGTATGACCATTCGATCGGTACAATTTTCTGAAAATCAAGACTATTACTTTTGGGCTCTATAGCCCTAAAGTCGATTTGACAACTAATAGTCGTTATTTTCCCACTTGAAGACATTTTCAAGCCCCACCTTTTTTAGGGAAGTTCTAAATTAGTATTATCTTTCAAATGCAGTTGTAATTTAACTTTTTCATTTTTTTGGCCTGCAAATGGGACATAGTACCTTTAAGAGAACCCAAGAATAAACATTAACTCCAAGTCTGGGTCATAACAGACTGAGATTACCTCTTCATTCTACACTGTCTAATTTTAACATGTATGCTATTAATGTCCATGGAACCGGATGTGAGTAGTAGTATAAAAATTAGTATAACAAATAAGGAAATATTGATGTTAACATGTTATCATGTTATAAATAATTCTGGCATTCTTGCACTTTTGATAATTGCATTATTTTCATGTATCTCTGTTTGATAGAGAATTCAAACTGTATAAGAGGCTAGAAATGGAGATAAATGATAACATCTTTTTTAAGGAAAGAAAAGTTACAAGAAAGGTACCTTCATAAGAACACAAAACTGTTAGAGAATATTTTAACCCAAAAGATAAATAGAAAAAAAAATTACCTGGTTTGGTTACTTGTTTCACTTCCTCATTAAAACAAGTGTCAACTCATTATGTTGAAAAAGAGAGCTTATTCGCAGTGTTAAATCCAACTGACATTACCTTTCTTCATATCTTTTAAAACCTTATTTAAAGCAAAACAAATGTGAAGAATGCTGTGAGTTACAAGGGGGTCGACTCAACTTCTACGAGAGTGCTAAACCTCATCACAATACGACTGCCGCTGTGGTGAAAGTCGAGAAGAGAAGAGGGACTAACATACTCATTCTAAGATGTGGACCCGGTGGTCGTACGGTTATATTCTTGGAATTTGACTCCAAGTAAGAATTTTAATAGAGCATTAACATCTCCTTCTTCTCCTATCTCCCATTCTTCTTCTTCTTCTTTTTTCTTCTTCTTTTACAGCATATGCAGGGTACCAACCTGTTCAAACAAAGTATCGGGAAAAGAAAATCTCAGACTCTAAACGCTAATAGTAATAGAAAGAAAAACGTTTATTTGTGCGGTCTTTTTAGTGGCTTATGCATCACCAAAAAATAATAGATAGGCAATGTTTACCGATGGTTTTGTGTTTATTACATACAAATATATTATGCCCATACTAGCTTTTATCTAGGAGGTTTCCCAGGCACCTTGGAGAAGGTTTTCACATAAGCAACAACAACAAATAATTCAAAATAAAACAAAACAGGCTCTCACATTTTTGGGGTCTTTCATTATTTTTGAGAGACAGTTTGAACTCTCAGAAAACATAGTACGTAAGACTAAAAAGCCAAATCAGATCTAGATTCTTGAACAATGAATACAATAACAGAGCGTGGTAGAACAATGATGAAATCCTATTTATTTCTATAATAATGTACATGTATATTACTTTTGTACGTAGAGCTCTTTGGGAACCCATTCTGAGTTGAACATCGCTAGCAAAGTTGTTATTATTAAATCACAAAACATATCAAAATTTAGAAACATAACTTGATAAGCTAAGGGGGAATGTTGATTTTACGTGCAATGTTTTATTGTAGGAGATTAACAGACGAATGGCAGGAAGCACTCTGTCGATATACTGGTCAACCATATGATCCTAACCCTGTCTTACGGAGAGTGAGTTCTGAGCTACCAGCAGCAGCGAATCGTTGGAGGAGGAGGGCAGTAACTCAATCAACCTTTCCTGATTTCGTCTTTGAACAGGTGAGTGTAAGCAGTGGTGAGCCAGGATTTTGCACACAGAATGATGGAGGGGGCACAGTTCAGAAAAGAAATTTGGAGATTTAAAGAAAATCTTTGACAGGCAAAAATAAATGAATGGTTGGCAGATTTTAAAGTTTCCTTATGGGTTAACAATTTGAAAGGGGTGGAATCATATTTCTTTGTGTACTTATGATATTCAATATTCTTTTAAAATCAATTAGGGCCATGATACGGGCCAGTATGGCCCCCAATCCACCAGCATTGAATATCAAAATAACAGGTTTGCCCAATGATCTAGTCCTCTTGACTCACAGTTCGTTTCATAATTATGAAGTGAAGACCTACTTTTCAGCGCATCTGATTTCCATGCTCACTACATTCTTTCTGTTTTGCTCGCCAGAATAACATGAAGATCAATACAAATTGATTAACTAATTAAAGTCAATTTCTCTGGAGATACATTTTTTTAAATATTTAAGACTAGATTGAAAAATTATTGAATGTGTTCCCTTTGAAGCAGGTTGATTCAGATGCTGAACAAGTTGAAACTCCACCTGAAATTCTCGAAGAAACTCTTCCAGCTCCTTCGGTAACTACCCCGGAAACTCCCCAAGAAGCTTCTCTCGAAACTTTCCAAGAAGCTCCTCTCGAAACTCCCCAAGAAGCTCCTCTTGAAACTCTCCAAGAAGCTCCTCTCGAAACTCCCCAAGAAGCTCCTCTTGAAGCTCCCCAAGAAGTCCCTCTTGAAGTTCACCAAGGAGCTCTTCCAGCTCTTCCGGTAACTACCCCGGAGACTCCCCAAGAAGCTCCTCTCGAAACTCCCCAAGAATCTCCTATTGATGGTAGCCAAGTAGCTCTTCCAGCTCTTCTGGTAACTACGCCGGAAACTCCCCAAGAAGTTCCTCTTGAAGCTCCCCAAGAAGCTCCGCTTGAGGGTCGCCTGGAAGTTCCTCCAGCTCCTCCGGTAGCTCCCCCTTCTGCACCGGGTTCACCGATCGAAGAGCGAGTCCCAAGCTTTAACAGTGAGACAGACGATTGTGATGATGCACACAATTATTCCGGCCCTGGCAGCTTGCGATCACGTGATGATGATAGCATGTGTGTAATTCTTATTATTAAACATAAGAAGCATATAGTCGTCATGAACAAAACTTTTAAAAAGCATGTACATAAGTCCTTTTCTGGCACTGTTTCAGATAAATGCATAAAATACCAGTACAACTTCATTTGAAATGAAAACATAACTAAATATCGCACAGTGTATATACTACATAAATTGTAATAATAATTCATTATACATTTTCATTTTCATGCAAGTACAATGTAGAGTATACAATTTAGTTCAGTATTATTGATCAATAATATGTTTTGGTAGAAAATTGACATTTTGTGGCTTTCTATACATTGCAGTATCTATATATAAATTAATATTACACACATCATATTGAAATTGTTTTATAATCTTTTAATAGAATGTAAAGGCCCATATGTAACTCGCCTTCATCTATTTGCTTTCTCTCTCTCTCTCTCTCTCTCTCTTTTGTTGCCCTCTGTGTATTCCTCACCCTTGAAGGTATCGTTATAATCTGAGATGCATGGCCCTACGTGTTATCAGTGTCTGTGATATGGTGTAATATTGAAGCCCTAAAATTGCGCTTCAAAATGATCATAAAGTGCCTTAAAAAAGTAAAAAATCTTTGAGTGACCGGTTTTGCCATTTCTCATTTCCCCCAATAGACTGTAGTGTTATAAAAACCGTTAGAAAACGAACTCTGACATTTCTAATTCCAATCATAAATATCTTGATAATCAGACAGGTGATTGGCGTATTGGGATTCATGTATGATCTAACGGTTTATAATCAAGAGCTAAATCTTGAATTTTTTTTAAGAATCGGAGGCAGAGTTACCCAATCCCTTTAAATTGTCCTTCATCTTTATAATTGAATGTTTTCTCTCTCTCTCTCTCTCCCCCTCTCTCTCATTAGTCCAACACTTGCAGACTTGGACAAGTACTCGGTAGAGAAGGAGTGCACCCTTTCAGATCTGCAGAAACTCAAAGTCAAGGACTGTGGAGGCGATGTTATGTAAGTAAGACCCCTTTCATACTGCATGTCCAAGGTTACCTGGGTACAAGTCAAGGGTGAATGACCCCTATAAATAGACGAAGTGGTTCTGGTTATTGTTGTGGTTGTAAATAGTGTGCTTTTGTTGGTATTATTATTATTATTATTAGCATTAGGAGTAGCAGCAGCAGCAACATCAATAGTAGTAGTAGTAGTAGGTGCTCTTTTTGTTGTTCTTGTTATTGTTCTTGTAGTATTATTATCATAATAATAATAATAATCATACGAATTATTCTTATCAAGGTGAGGTTGAGTTACATCAAAAGTGAATAGTAGTTTGTAAGCTTATTATTTCCAATTGTTGAGATAAATGTTACATGAAATTAAATTTGAAATCGTTCTTGAAGTACTCTTACATTTCAAATAGTAGTTTTCAAAAATATCATAAACATTTAATCTCGTTATACAACTTATTTCTGTAGTTCTGTCACCGTACATCTGTGTACAGTGTTTTTTCAGTAAGATTTATTCAACTTGTTATAAAGATTTGTTATATTTATTTTTAAAGAATATTACAAAATCTCATAATAATCAGTTATTCTTCTTTACTGGATCATCAATCTTCGATGATAATTTCATAACTAACTATGTTGTTAGTTATTTGTCATGTTGATTGAAACGACCCTCTTAGATAGATCTTTTGTTCACCGTAATGGTCCTGTTCAAAATCAACATTTGTACACTGTACTCTATTGAAGTTAGAAAGTACTTCTCGATCATCTATGGAAATCACTTACGTGGACCACTAGAAAGATCTTTAAGAGAATGGTGTGAGAGTATTTCATAATCATTAACACGGTTATCATTTCCCCATGAAATTCATAATTTGTATTCTCTTGTTTATCATATTTATTCCGATATACTTAAACTTTACAAATATGATATTAGCGAAGCCATCGGTTTCAGGATAACCATGCACACACATTGTATGCAAATTATTCCCTTCCTGGAGAGCATTCCAGAATGTGCGTTTTTGGGATTCATAAGCTTTACAAGGGCCTACTTTTGTCATTGCTTTTAGCGATGACATTTTTTAATATTTACATGGTAAATGGATACCTAAAAATAAATGAACAATGGTTAGCAAACTACATTGTTTAAAAAGATAATAAAGCTGTAATATGTTTAATGAGGTAATTGGGTTCGATGAATTCGGGAAGTATGCCCCTAAAAAACATTTATAACCTCCACTGTCAAAAATAATCACCTCCAGAATGCGTGACTTCTATTAAATGCCCAAGCAAATCCGGGAATTTCCCAAATGTTCACCGCCTTTACAGTTATTGTCCTTTCATTTTAATTTTGATCACAATTTGACAACACATTACCGAGTTGACAAACAGTCTTATACAATCCCTTTTGGAATAGACCTATATTTCAGTAATGCATTTTTTCTCCGTTCCCCCCTTCTTTGTTTAATTATATATTTCCGTATGTATTATGGTATCTCTATAGATGTACATGTAATTGTAAGAACATTCGATGTCGGACAAGCCTCTGGTAAGCTTTTAAGCCTTCAAGAGAAACTTTTGTTTAAGATATATGTATAAAATTAGTTAGCAGATTTAATCTGAAATTATTGAATTTCTTTTGGAATCAGAATGGTGTTCGGCTTATCTAATTAAGTTGTACGCCTTTTGTTTTAAATTTATGCTTACGATTATGAAGGGTGAAGGAAGCAATTCATCTTTGCCACATACATGTTGGAGATAAAATAGTGTTGACGAATGCCCGAGGTCTCCCGATGAACGCCCGAGAAATGACCGAGCACATCCGAACATCGCCCGAACAGACGGTTCGTAATATATTGTCAACATTCGTCATAATTTTATGTTTAAATCTTTAAAAGAATTATCGTTTCTATGTGCATGTTCTACTCTTCTTCTTCCTCCTTCTCCTTCTTCATCTTCTTCATCCTCTGCATCTTCTCCTTCTTCTTCTTCTCCTTCATTTCTTCTCCATCATCTTCTTTTTCTTCTTTTCTGTATAATCTTCTTCTTCCTCTTTTTCTTTCTTCATCATCTTCTTCTTCTTCATCATCATCTTCTTATTTTTCTTTTTCATCTTCTTTTTCTTCATCATCTTCTTCTTTTTCTTCTTTTTCATCATCTTCTTCTTCTTCTTCTTCCTCTTCTTCTTCTTCTGGCTCCTTTTGTAAATAGGTAGCTGATGTAAATGAAAATTAAGTGAAATTGCTGTATTCGAAGTCGATGATAAAGTAATGAAACTAATTATATTGAAAAGTAAAAAAGATTCTGGATCAAATGCCAAGTGTAAAGGAAAGCGTCATTTTTGGAATAAACCACTTGTTTGAAAACTTCGTTCTGAATGAGAAAAAAAAGAAAAAAAAAAGACATATATGCCTGTTTATTTCCTTCTCAAATATTTAGATAGTTCTTACTATTGTACGAGGCGCTGTTTATACTGCAAGAGAGGAAGAACATGAACTGATCATCAATTTCAAAGGATCCCAGGTATATCACACTTGAAATTATTGGATGTTACTTCGTACCATGAATGAATAAACATAAGTTGATAACTCAATATACAGAATACATAAACAGGCGTTAATCCATTAATTGCCACAATATGGTATTATGTTGGATTAAACATCTATTTTATAATGTGATTATAATAGTACTGGGTAACCACAGCCTCTCTGTGAATAAATGTGTTCTTTATTTCATTTATTTAGCTGCGCTGAATATACAACATTCAGTAATTTGTATTAGTTATATTTTACTTTTTAATCGTGATTGTCTTTTCCATTTACTACTGAAAAGATAACCACCACTAAGGAGAGGCATGAATACATATAACCTTATCATGCTTATTAGAAATGAATTTGCTCATAAACGCCTCATTCAAGCTACACTGTTGCCACTTAAGCTGGGATAATTTTGTCTTACTTCTCATGAAATGATTGTGACAATATGATAACATGTTTATGTCTTCCCAGGACTGTAGTGATCAATCTCTTTGACTCTTTAGGTTGATCAATGAAGTTCTGAGAACATATCAACTTTATCCGTCAATAATAAAACATTTCATTAAAATGGGTAAGAACAATTATTGTAATTTGATGGGCCATTATGGGCAGCAATTTTTATTAGTTTTGACCAAATTTGATCATTTTATAATGACATTCTTCAACCTTTTGCTTCCTTCACCGGTCACAGTCGGTTAAACTGGACAAAGTAGATCTGATTCTCAGAGCCTGTACATCGTGTTGTTCTCTCCATTATGCTGAGATGCAAGAGAGATCCAACCTCACCATCACAGCGATTAACAACACCCCCGTGGTCATCGGCTCTCAACCAGACCAGGTGATTTTCAATATCGTCATAAGATGTTCGTTGCACTTGCACACCATTCAAATGTAATGCATCAAGAAGGATAAATGAGACTACTTGAACAACAAATAATAACATTAGTAACCGATGGGCACAAATCCGAAAAAAGAAAATCACCAACACCCCCACAAAAACGTCCACCCAATACGACAGAATGTCATCCATATATCCTGCGGGGGTGGGTACATCATTCGGTTACGTGGTTAAAGATAGACCGAACTTGGTTTTGTCGTTGATTTTGTTTTTGTTCGCTTGCTCTTTTTTCTTCATTTTTTAAATAGTATTTTTATAATCTAAATTCTGTTAACTGTATTAAATAATCAAAAATAAATCATATTGATAAAATGCAGTTTGACAAACGGAGGCCTAATTTCGAAGAAGCCTATAAAAGTTGTGCCACTGCCACATAATTATATGCTGTCTCATCGTTATTACAAAAAAAAATTGGCAATACGCCATAGGAAATAGCATTGGATAAAGAACTAGCGAAAATAGCATGTAACAAAGAACTAGCAACAACAATTTTTAACAAAGAACTTTATAGGGAACTAAGCAAGTAAAATTCATCCTTCATTGACTTGTAAGTCAATCAGCAAACAGATATATCTCACAAACATACTCTTCGTCCCTTTTAGAAAAAAATATTAAGAAAAACTTGTGGATTAAGGACAGTGGGATCTTTAGGAGACCTTAGAACATTTTTTGATTATTAATGGACTGTCAGTGTTATTTTATTTTAATTGTGTTTTTCATTAGGAGATGGGCGTGGGGTTGTCACACACCCTCTACAGATTCTGTAGGCTTTTTTGTAAAAACATTTAAACAAAATCTTTGTAAGCAATTATCTTTACGATTTGTGGACACTTTTTTGTGGTCCTTCATCAGATAATTTCACAATATCAAGACTTGTGTTGTTTGCTTATTGGAAAATTTTCGTAAAAGATGTCAGTAAATTATTCCCCCAACCCGTTCAAAATTTCCGGCAGCGCCTCATGTTATTTTCTGGTTTATTTATTTGTCTTCAGATTGCAAAGAGTATGAGAGAAGCCCTTGATACCTCAAAGGGAGGTCTAACGCTTCGTCTTGTTCCACAGTCGTTGCTGGACGCTTTGGCCGAATAGGACGATGACACGCACGAAGAGCAAGCACGTAACATGGTGGATGAATAGTAGTCCACTATAACAATCAGAAGATATTTCTTCGAAAACTAGAAGATCTTTCCTTCTAAAGTTAGAAGATATTTTTTCTACAGGAGCTGTCTGTACATCAGATAACAACATGAACACTCTTATGCTCGTGTTCTATATAGCAAGCTTTTAATGCCATAAAAGTTAAGGTCAAGAAATTTGTTGATGGAATTTTGTGGCAAAGAGTACCATCCATAGGATAAAGAGTATTGCTTCTGTATACATCAATGTCCGTTTCATTGCTGTGAAACTATTCAGTGTGGGTGACTCAGGGCCTCTCCGAGAAACCTGCTTGAGATCCCTTCTGTTCCTGCAACCTCCTTGAACAAGCAACCTATAACCCAACATCTTTGAAACATTTCAAGAAAAATATGAAGGGTTCTCATTTTGTCAGTGAACATGGATTGTTACATATTTTCGAATCGGCTTTCATTTGTGCAGGGTTATATTGATGGAGGACATTTTGAAACGCTTTGTAATTGTAAAGATATAACTTGCGAAGGTATTGTTTAGATTCCATTAGAAACCTTGTAACCATGTTGAACCCAACATATTTGTAACGTGGCTGGGAACATAGACAGCAAAACATAAACTCAGAGAATGTATTCAAGACGGGTGTGAGGAGACTACATGTATATATTCAAAATGGGTGAGAGGAGACTATTCAGTCGATGTTATTTATCTCAGATGTTTTCATCCAATACTTTGATGAATTGTTGCACTTGAAATTGCAGTTTCTGTTTTTATATAAATGTATTCAAAATGGTGTGAGAAGACTATTCGGTCGATGTTATTTATCTCAGATGTTTTCATCCAATACTTTGATGAATGGTTGCAGAAAATGGCAGTTTCTGTCTTTATATAAATGTATTTAAAAAAGGGTATGAGGAGACGACATGTATATATGTAAATGTATTCAAAATGGGTGTGGGGAGACCATTCAGCCGGTGTAAAATAGGTCTATAGTGTAAAGTATCTAATATTTTGTTATCCTATACTATCTTGTATAGATAGTCGCGGGAAATCACATTAAAAAAAAAATACAATGGTACGAAAGCCCTCATATTTACTCCAAAAATTATTCAGAACATTTTGTAAAAAGCATATCGAAGTATATCGTAATACTGGTGTAAAGAATCATTTTCTATTGATAAGAATGATTTGTCTATAAAGTTGTAGTAGACTTTTTATATCTCATTCTGCCGGAGCTTTCTGTAATTCATTTCACTCTCTGTCTGTCCAATTTCAAGATCATTAGAAAACCACTATAAAGATTGATTAAATTTTCATATTTTTCATCTTCTTATTTCATTGGATTTTTAACAGACAAACAAGCCTGACATCCCCTCGTATTTTCTCTATAAAATACATTGTGTATAGTTATGAGGGGTCTATATTCGGGTGACGATTCGATGAGATATATTGGCATTTCTCTTTTTTGTTCAATAATTTGTTTTACATTACTACACTGTAAAAAAGAATTTGTTCATTGGTAATTTTTACGTATTTTTTCCATGTAGAATTTACTTGAAAACATTAGTTTTGCCACTTACGCACTAAATTTAAGTCTTGCTAACTCAAACTTTCAATTTGGTAGAACATACGTAGAATATTTAAGTAAAATCAAATACATAAGAACTTTAAGTAATTTCAGCTTGTATTAATTTAGTAATTTTAACTCAAAATCAGAAATTATACGTATTACTCAAACAATTTATGTTGATTATTCTTATCTTTTTAAAGTAAGAACCGATGCAGTGCGTAATAGAAATATTTACATAATTTATGAATATTCATTAAGACCAAATTAAACTCTTTTTTAAATAAAACAATTCTTTTTTGTGGTTGAATGCAAATTTAAGGAATTTAAAACATTTACTAATTCATTTAACATGGCTAAGCAAAGACAAGACAATTTTTAATTGTTACCCAGTTCAAAACAAATCAAAACTTGATATTTCAGGAAATTGTCAACCAATTTTCCTTTTAAGATGCTACGATCAAGTATATATAAAATTTGGAGCCTTTCAATATGTGTCGAATTGAAGCGTATGTAATAGTATACAAATATTGACTGCTCTTGAGGATCATGGTGGGAACTATCACTCCCAAGGTGGTGTTCACACCGGTCCTTCTATCACCCCGAGGCGAAGCCGAGGGGTGATAGAAGGGCCGGTGTGAACACCACCGAGGGAGTGGTAGTTCCCACCATCATCCGATCACAGAGCAGTCCATATTTGTTTTATATACCTCATCCATTTTATTGATTCATGATTAGGTCTAGCTGTTACGGAAGCGTTAAAGTGCCATTCTACTTGACGACATGACGAGATATTTCATCTTGTCAAGTCGACTTAATATCCATATCATGTCGACATGTAAAGATATTTAACCTACCATGTCGACTTATCAACTTTTATTAGTCGACATGGCGAAATAAATTATCTTGCCAAGTCGACTTCACAAAAAGTTCATGTCGTCATGGCGACATGTATTATCTTGCCAAGTCGACTTCACAAAAAAGTTCATCTCGTAATAGCGACATAAATTATCTTACCAAGTCGACTTCCCAAAAAGTAATGTCGACATGGCGAAATAAATTATCTTGCCAAGTACGTCGACTTCACAAAAAGTTCATGTCGTCATGGCGACATGTATTATCTTGCCAAGTCGACTTCACAAAAAAGTTCATCTCGTAATAGCGACATAAATTATCTTACCAAGTCGACTTCCCAAAAAGTATATGTCGTCATGGCGAGATATGTAGTGTGACGACTATTTCATGCAGCGCGCGTATATGGCAAGCCCTTTGTGTAAAAACCAGATAAACTCTGTTTTTCTCAGATAAACTCAGTTTATCAACAGATAAACTCCGTTTATCAACAGATAAACTCAGTTTATCAACAGATAAACACAGTTTATCAGAAAAACTCAGTTTATCAGTTGATAAACTCAGTTTATCAAGAAAAACTAAGTTTATCAATGATAAACTCAGTTTATCAACTGATAAACTGAGTTTTTCTGATAAACTCAGTTTATCAACTGATAAACTGAGTTTATCATTGATAAACACAGTTTTTCTGATAAACTGAGTTTATCTGAGAAAAACAGAGTTTATCTGGTTTTTACACAAAGGGCTTGCCATATACGCGCGCTGCATGAAATAGTCGTCACACTACATATCTTGCCATAACGACATATCCTTTTTGGTTAGTCGACTTGGTGAGATAATTTATGTCGCTATTACGAGATGAACTTTTTTGTGAAGTCGACTTGGCAAGATAATACATGTCGCCGTGACGACATGAACTTTTTGTGAAGTCGACTTGGCAAGATAATTTATTTCGCCATGTCGACATTACTTTTTGGGTAGTCGACTTGGTAAGATAATATATGTCGCCATGACGACATGTATTTTTTTAGAAGTCGACTTGGTAAGATAACTTATGTCGCCATGACGACATCAACTTTTTGTGAAGTCGACTTGGCAAGATAATTTATTTCGCCATGTCGACTAATAAAAGTTGATAAGTCGACATGGTAGGTTAAATATCTTTACATGTCGACATGATATGGATATTAAGTCGACTTGACAAGATGAAATATCTCGTCATGTCGTCAAGTAGAATGGCACTTTAACGCTTCCGTAAGCTGTAGGTCTAGATCTAGCACTAAAAAACAGGAAACTAGATCAAGTGGAATTAATCACCAGAATAAGAAAAATCCAACATCAAGTCCAAGGCAAGAGTATTGAATTCCTTCGCGCTGCGCGTAAGCGCGCGATTGCGGTAGCCTAGCAACTCAAAAAATTTGTGTGCGCAACTAAGTCGCGGGAGGGGTTAGGGGTCCTATCCCGGGGTTTGATAGTAGCTATCAATCCCTCTGACGTAATGATACTTGATAGATCGAAATGCTCCTTGACATGTGATATAGTTTTGACCAATCAGTGAATGACAATCTATGTATGAGGTATATAATTTGTGATGGTGGTAGATATATATATACGGTTAAATCTTAAATAGAAGTAGTGAATGATTAGTGGATGTTACTTGTTAGATTAGATGGGTACCAAATCGTGCAATATTTAATCCTATCATAGCTTTTTTTTAATTATCTAAAATGATTACAATACTTAAATTATTTACGTTAATGTAACTCGATTTAACTGAGTAAAAATTTATTTAGCAAAATAAGTAAATTCTACTTAAGATGCCGTAGGTAATATTTACTTAATAGAAATAAGGCAATTCTTTTCCTCAATTTTATTGAGTTATTTCGACTATTATTTTTGTACAGTGTACTTAGATAAAATGTACCTGGATACCACAAATGCGATAATTTTGTTGATAGAAAGGTTGTGGAAATATTGAGCTGATTTCACGTGTGTACATAATGTTAGCCTAGTTTTACGCTGATGTCATAACCTTATGTGTTAAAGGGTATTATATTATATTCAACGAGGCGTGTTAATCTTTCAACTCATGAAAATATTCGCACTATTGAACTCATAACCATTCATTATTTGTAGATAGGGCCTACTCTTCTTGTATTATTTACTGTACTACGTCTTCAGGAATAGTAAAGTATATGAAGGCAGGTGTGTAAAGATCATGTTGAAAGTGAATGAATAATATACTGCATTTTAATACATTGAATGCAAACTTGTAATAACATTAAATGTTTACTTATCAATCATTTAAGAACTGCATGAAGAAATACGTGATGAAACCTGTCCTCATAATGTAATTATTTTCCTACCATCACTTTAATAACTTTTCACGGTTGTGAGTATTCTGTCTGGTGTATTCTTATATTGTTATTACAATAAAGACATATATATTCTTGAATGATTTTCCAAAATTGCCTTCGATAAATGACCATTTTGGTGTTAGCATATAAAAGAAAGTATACATGTGCCTCGTTATAGGTAAGAATAACTGGCTAACACGGTGATGAATAAGAAAAAAGTATATAGTGGGAATAGTGTGTGTGTGTGCGTGCGTGTGTGTGTGTGTGTGTGTGAGAGAGAAAAAGAGAGAGAAAGAAAGAGAGAGGGGATATAGATAGAAACAGAGAGATAGAGAGAGAGAGAGAGAGAGAGAGAGAGTGAGATAGAGAGAGAGAGAGAAAAGAGACAGATAGCCATCCGCCCTCTCGTAGACACCTGTAGACATCCTGCCTGGACACAAGTCCACTTGGAAGTGACAGGTATTGATTATTTATTCATAACAATTATGTATATCTGATACCCCACCAACTAATACCTCTATATCATGGCCAATCTTGTGATCAATCAGGAAAAGAAAAGAAAAAAATTGTATGATTAATGGTTGTCACGCTTAAAGACGAGGGGGGCACCATAGCAGATTGTAATGTTTATTTTGATGTATTTATCAATTTATTTTTTAATTCTTTATATATTATTATTATTATTATTATTATTATTATTTATTTATTTATTTATTTTTTTTTTTTTTTTGGGGGGGGGGGCGGATTTAAGGGAATTTCCTGCACACTGGATTATCGGTATTTACGCAATTTAGTTTATTTCAGGTCATTGAAAAGGTAATCATCTGAAATAACAAAACAGAACACATTACAACAGTATTTTTAATAAATTTGTGAACCCCCCACATTTTTCACCGATTTGGTAATGATTATCTTTGACTTTATGCCCTAGTATGAATAATTGTGACGTGCATGATTGCATTCATAATTTGTTTTTGTTGAAGTCGCACAATTTCGCAACATTACTTCCTCTTTTGATTTCATGCAGTAGCCACAGTCGGGAGTTCTTCTCACTTTTTGTTTGGCAGCCGATATAACGATACGATTCCTTTCTCAATATCCTGGATCAGGTATCAATTACTTTGCTAATATTTTGGATTTGGGGGAAAATGATGAGATGGTGACTTTCTTACATGCAAGTGATCTTGAAAAATTGGAATTAGACCCTTTTCTACTTAGAGTTTCTACTAAATATCAGGTAATCATTGTTTGTTTTCAACCGAGAAAGTTTATATAAAAGTGTATTTACTCTATGAATTTTTATTATGTGTACTATCGTAGTGAAATAGCCTACTAGAAGATCATTATAATCATATTAGAGTGTAGAGTCTCAAGTCACTTTGGGAAAAATGGAATAGGAATGACAGGTGTTGTAAACAAGTTTTATTTTAAACCAGTACGTTTTGAGGTGATCTCATGAGCAAGGCTCAAATTAATTTTTTTGTCCACGGAGGCTCTTTTTTTAATACAAATTTCCATTGAATTTGTACCCAGGGCCATGATACTCTTAAATTCTTTGCTTTTTTATTATTATCATTTATTTAAGTCGGATTTTTCCCTCTTAGAAATTAACAAATAACTTTCATCCCGTTATGACATTCTCTCTATTTCTTCCCGTTCTGCACATTATTTCCTCCTCATCATTTTGAGGAAGTTTTAATATTTCCATTTCATTTTGTTTTTTGTCTTTACCGGGTCTTCCTTTTATTCTCAATATTGATTTACTGGTCGAGGTTCATTATTTGCTGGTCTTTTTTAATCATCAGATTTCAGAGGATTCACGTTTTTCACAACGAAAAACTTCTCCATGTTTCGGTCCTTGCGCGATCGCCACTAGCTCCAGCAGATATGGGGCGTCAGGTTACACACCAGTACTACCGGGGCGCCGCGGCGCAGTATAGTCACGGCTGCACTGCACTGCGAGCTTCATCTTCCGGTGAATAAGCGTACATTATCTTGTTTACAATATGGCGGCCTCGGCCTCAAGACACCATAAAATTCGAGCGAGAAATCCTGCACGCTAAACTAACTTCCAATGTTCCATTTCATTGGTTTAAGGTTTGAAAGTTCAAACTCAATATTGTGTGAAAGATATAACAGACAAAATAATCTATATTTTGTAATTCCACGGGGGGGGGGGGGGGGGATTTTTAATTTTGCAATCGCCCTCGTGAGCATTCTGACTGAGGCGATTATGTAGCTCACGGGGGCGAATCGGCCGTCGCCCCCGTGTATTGTGAGCCTTGTTTATGAAAATTAATTGATGTACTAATGATCATGTCATTAAAATTAATTGTTCGGGAGAAATTAACATAATTGTTTCAGCTTTATGTCTTTGAAAAAATATTCGTTTGGTTATTAGAGTTAAAATGTACAATGTTGATCATAGAGGTGATATATTATTTTTTTTGCTCAAGTTTATGGAATGATTTTGACAATGAATTATTCTTAATAGATTTAGATAATAGTATACATTCTCAGATTTTATTGGAAAATAGTTTGCAAGTATTTGTTTTACGTGACTGCTAAAACATGTGTGTGCTACTTTGCTTATTTACTAGGGGACTTACGGCTTTAAGTCATAACTAACAGTAATGGGGATTAATGCCTCACACAAGGGCACTAATATAGCACATCGACACGGTTTTGATCCTGGGGCCTCACAGTTACGAGGCCACTGCTTTGCCACTGAATCATGACTGTGCATTCGCAGTGGGGCTAGCGTAGGTGGCAGCCCGCGCAAAATGAAGAAAAAATAACACAAAGAAAATGCAACAAATTATCAGTTATTCATTGCATCTCCCCCCGATCCCCAACAGGAAATATTCCCCTGTACGGCCATGCCTTGAACCCTAATGACATAAAATCAGCAAATTGAATGGGGTTCGTTGTTTCGAAAATGAAGAAAGGGTTCATAGCTCCGAAAATGCGAAATATAGCCTATATGATTCCGAGAAAAAATAGGGTTCGGAAATATAAATAAAACTCTGTTTCATTTTTCGAATTATGACCCTCTTTGTGTGGGGAATTTGTGTAACGGAATTCTGAACCTTCTGTCACCTGTAGGCCTATCATGTGTCCAGAATATATAATATTTCTCTTTGTATTACATATATTTTATGTATTCTATATTCTATTCTACATTTTTGCTTTTACATGTATATGGTTTTTAAATTCAATTAAATCATTTGGTCTTCTCAAACGATTTCTGCTGCGATTTATGTGCCTATAAAACATCGGCTGATATTTTCTCACCATTTCGTAGGTCGGAATATTTGAAAGCTATTGCAGAAATTGTTACAAAGGTTCGCCTTTCCTTATTTGAACAGATTTCCGTTCAAACAAAGCAAGAGACTTTTTTTATCGAAGAAAAGAAAAAAAGACTATTATCCATTTTGAGTATTCAACGCGTGAATGGACGGCAACTCAATGAAGAGTGTTGCATTCCATCATGAATTTTGACAATGATTGTCCCTGAATAGCGATAACTATTACATACACCATGTACGCAAGGCCTGTCTAATACAATAATACACTTCCTCTTCCCCTTTAAAGGGTCCATGACATCGAAATACAAGTGTATACCTGTTGCTGTGCAGTCCTGCATACATCTCATATTTTGATATGTAAACTTCTGAATTTGTTTCATAGATTTTTAAAGATTTGTTGAAATAATTGTTTTTCAAACTTGCTAAGCTCCACCCAAAAACCTCCAGATCTCATTCCCCTTGTGACATCATCTGTCAGTCATCAATGAGCTAACTTGAGAAAGTGGCATGTAACTTTGCCAAAGTTGACCACCTGTTACAATACCACTAAGAATAGCAACATATAAGTTGCTATGTCAGACATGTCAGACTAAACTAATATTCTAGAATAGACAATGGTATGTAATTTCCCCGAGCTTAACACACGTTCATAATAGAATTGCATGCTTCCATACATAAATACAATACATCTTCATTGCCTTTGTCTTCCTGGTGATGCTACAGCATGTCTGACATAGCAACTTGTATGTTGCTATTGTATTACGTATTGTAACAGGTGGTCGACTTCGGCAAAGATACATACCACTTTCTCAAGTTAGCTCAGTGATGACCGACAGATGATGTCACAAGGGGAATGAGATCTGCAGGTTTTTGGGGCGGAGCTTAGCAAGTTTGAAAAACAAATATTAAAAAATAAATAAAAAATCTATGAAACAAATTCAGAAGTTTACATATCAAAATATAATATATATATGCAGGACTGCATACCAACAGGAATACACTTGTATTTCGATGTCATGGGCCCTTAAAGTTGTTTAATTCGTACTCAGATGAGGCAAAACCAGTATTCTTGACGGATACCATAGGTGATCTCATTTCTTCATTTTCTTTAACTTGCGGCTGGATTAACATCCTGTAGCAGACGGTCTAAAAAAAATTAAGCAGGTATTTATATTTGGGTAGTTATGTTTTAGTGTTGTTTTATTAATTTGTTTTTGCTACTTTAAAGCCTATCTACACTAGTTTGGCCAGGGGGATTAGACCTCCCTGCGTGGTCATTGGCAGGTGGTTATCTCATCAAATCAGCTCTCAATTGACATAAGGAAAGTAGAACAAGTTGGATCAATGGGCACCGCTTAGGAATTGTTGGCTATATAGAGGGCGCAGGTAGCTACAAGTAGTGCAGGCCCGCTTTAATATGGCTATAAACCATTACAAGTTTTAGGCCTACTACGTGAATCCGACTATATAATGACTTTTACATTATTACAGATTTCATACTATAAACCTACTGCATAGATTTAGTTAACAAATTTCCTATGTCTCTATATGTCTCTATTATTATGTTCATATTGGCCCGAATTCACAAAGCAAGGTTTGAGCTCAGACCTTGCTCAGACCAAGGTTTGAGCTCAAACCTCCTTTTGTTTCGCCAAACCTCCTTTGTAAATAACAAAAGGAGGTTTGGCGAAACAAAAGGAGGTTTGAGCTCAAACCTTGGTCTGAGCTCAAACCTTGCTTTGTGAATTCGGGCCATCATGTATTAATTGGTTTTTATTTACTTGTTTTGCTTTGCTTTTGCTTCGGTAAAGTCTGTGCTTGATTTTTCACTGACAAACATTGCCAGGCAAAGTGTTTGCGAATACAAGGCGAAACTCTGAGGTGAAGGTGCTCCAAGCTGCTGGGGAAGAATAATCCGATGGTATAAAGGGTCCTATATACGCCGCGCGATCTGGCGTTCCTTGTCAGATAAAAGAAAACAAATCATTAGAATTGTTGTCGGAATATTGAAATATCTCGCACATATATATCTGGATAAAAGTACAATAAACAATATACTTTATTTAACGTGCCTTATTATTTTCCTCTACTACATTACGATTAATATTAATTATCTATAGCTTTGCTCCTTGTTCTATATTCCACATTCATGTACACCCTGCTTGCTTTTGATTTTCAAATTCTAAATAGTTGTGACAAGAATCATATTAGAATTATTATAAATGCAATCATTCTCAGTAATGGTCTAAACGAGAGGGAAACATGATTGTTTAGCTTTTATTTCAAATGTTTTGCCAGATCTTTGCCAAGTAAACGAATGAAATGTGGCAATATTTATAAGAACATGGTCACAATCATACGTACATAGTTTTTATTAATTTCCCGATCATATTCTGTTTGCCCTAAATCATTTTCTTCTCCTTTGCTAACTTTGGTTGCTTTTTAACTTCTTCTTGCCATTCATGTATTATTCTTCTTTAAGTTTTTTCCCTCCTCCTTCTTCTTCTTCTTCTCCCCCTTCTTATCCTGCTTCTTCTCCTTTTTTCTATCTCGATACCTTTTTTTTCCCTCTACTTTTTCTTCTTATAATAAAAAAGAAAAGAAAAGGGATAAAATAATTTATAAATTCCATCTTAAATCTAGAATGTCGGATGTTGTGGCAAACCGAGCTGAGATACCGATGGCCATCTTAAAGAGCTCCTATTTACAACGAAAGGTTGACACGGCTTACTCAAGTGATGACTTCGAAGTAAGCTTAACTATCTTTCTTTCATGTTTTTCATCATATTCTTTCTTTCTGAATTTACATACTTGGATAAATTACGTTAAGAATTATCCGTAATCATACAGTTCGGTGTTAAGAAAACCCTATAATAAACATTTTCTCCAATTCAGAGTCATAACAGACTGAGATTATTTTTCATTCTATATTGTCTAATTTTACATGTATACTAATGTCCTTAAAATCGGATGTGAGAAACCGTGTGAAAAAAAGAAAATATAAAAAATTAAGAAATATTGATGTTAAATTTTTCTCATTTCATACATTTTTCTGGAATGCATTATTTTCAATTTCCTCTGTATGATAGAGAATTTAATGTGTATGCAAGAAATGGAGATAATAATATTTTTTTTTTAAGGAAACAAGATTTACAAGAAAAGTACCTTAAAGAAGGCAACACTGTTTGAGAATATGTTAATTTGAAAATGGAAAAAAAATATATAGATTACTTGGTTTGGTTATTTGCTTCCACTGCCTCATTAAAACAAGTATTTTTTCAACTAATTGTGTAAAAAAAGAGCTTATTCGCGGTGTTACTCTCAATAGACAACACCTTTTAAACCTGTTTTTAATAGAGATATAAACATGAAAATTGTTGTGAGTTACGAGGAGGTCGACTTAACTTCTACGAGAGAGGTGAACCTGATCACAATACGACAACCACTGTGGTGAAAGTCGAGAAGAGAAGAGGAGCTAACATACTCATTCTAAGATGTGGACCCGGTTCTCGTATGGTTATATTCTTGGAATTCGACTCCAAGTAAGAATTTCAGAGTATATAGCATTAACATCTCTTCTTCTTCTCCCACCCCTTTATTCTTCTCCTTTTCTTCTGATCTTCTTCTGATCTTCTTCTGATCTTCTTCTTTTCTTCATTATCTTCCTTTTTCTTCTTCTTCTTCTTCTTCTCTTTTTCTTCGTCTTCTTTATCATCATCATCTTCTTCTTCTTCTTCATCTTTCCTTCCCCCTCGTTCGCTAGAGCAAAAGGGTCCTCCGTCAAATGAACTGGAGACAATTGTTCCAAAGATAAAGGGTTAGACTAGAGAGGATTTTGGGTTAGATTGTTTGTACAGGGTTACCTTTTAGACTTCAGTTAGCGTAGGAATTAACTCTGAGCTAAGTGCAGCGATATACATGTATACATTAAACGTTCGTATGTAAAGCTCTTTGAGAACCCATTCTGAGTTGAACTTCGCTAGATAAAAGCATTTTTGTATTATTAAATCACACAAACATGTCATAATATATAAACATACCTTGATAAGCCAAGGGGGTATGTTGATTTTATTTGCATTTTTCCATTGTAGGCAATTAACGGACGAATGGCAAGAGGCACTCTGTCGATGTACTGGTCAACCATATGATCCTAACCCTGCCTTACGGAGAGTAAAGTCTGAGCGTCCAGCAGTAGCGAGAAGGAGGAACAGGAGCCGGGCAAGAAGTCGAACAACCCTTCCTGATATCGTCGTTGAACAGGTGAGCGGAAGCAGGGTGGGGCCAGGATTTTGTACACAGAACAGGGGAGGGGGCGCATTTCAAAAAAGCAAGTGTGTAAAAACGAAAACAAAAATCTTTGACAAGCAAAAGAGAAATGAATGGTTTTCAGATTTTATATTTTTCTAATGGGTTACAAATTTGAAAGGGGTGGAAGTTTTTCTTTGTGTACTTAAAAATATACGATATTATTTTTAATGGAAGTAGGGGCACGCTGCGGATCAGTATTGACCCCAACCTACCAGCGATAAATACTAAAATAACAGGTTTGTTCAATGAGCTAGTCCTCCTGACTCACAGTTCGTTTCATAATATTATTATGAAGTGAAGACTACTTTTCAGCGCGTCTGATTTCAGTGTTTACTAAATTCTTTCTATTCTGCTGGTCAAAACAATATCACAATCGATACAAATTCAGAACTAATTCAAGTCAATTTATCTAGATATACATTTTTTTAGTTCTTAAGACTAGATTGTTTTATTTTATTGTGTCCCCTTTGAAGCAGGTTGATTCAGATCCCCAAGAGGCTCCTCTTGAAGCTCCTCAAGAACCTCCTCCGGTAGCTTCCTCGGAAACTCCCCAAAGAGCTCCTCTTGAAGCTCCCCAAGGAGCTCCTCTTGAAGCTCCTCAAGAAGCACCTCCAGCTCCTCTGGTAGCTCACTCGGAAACTCCCCAAGAAGCTCCTCTTAAAACTCCCCAAAGAGCTCCTCTTGAAGCTCCTCAAGAAGCACCTCCAGCTCCTCTGGTAGCTCCCTCCGAAACTCCCCAAGAAGCTCCACTTGAAGCTCCTCAAGAAGCACCTCCAGCTCCTCTGGTAGCTCCCTCCGAAACTCCCCAAGAAGCTTCTCTCGAAGCTCCTCCAGCTCCTCCGCTAGATTCCCAGGAAGGCCTCTCAGCTCCCACTTCTCCACCGGGTTCACCGACCGAATATCGGTTCCTTAGCTTGACCAGTGTCACGAGCGATACAGATTCCGGCCCTGACAGCTTGCGATCACGTGATGCTGATCTCAGGTTTGTAATTCTCATCATTATTCATATTATAATATGAAGTTTAGTGGTCATGCACATTTCGTATTAAATCAATCACTTTCTGGCACTGTTTCCGATAAATGCATAAAATAACAGTTAAACTCCATTTCATATGAAAACATGAGTAGATATCGCACAGTGTATGTAGTACATAAATGTATACTTTAATCAGGGACTTGGGATCCCTGCTTTAATTTAGTATACATTTGCATTTTATGCAGGTACAATGCAGCGTTTACAATATAGTCCAGTATTAAAGATCAATAATATATATCTGTAGAAAACTAACAGTATCTCGTTATCTATAGTGCAGTATCTAAATGCATAATACGCAGGTCATATTTGGTTCTTGTTTTATAATCGTGTAACAGATTGTGAAGGGCTATATTTAACTCGCTTACATCTTTTTGTTACCTCTCTTTCCCTCTCTTCGTTGTCCTCTGTGTATTCCTCACCCTTATAATATTGCCCTTCATCTTTATCATTGTTTATTTCATTTATATATTCTCTCTCTCTCTCTCTCTCTCTCTCTCTCTCTCTCTCTCTCTCTCATTAGTCCAACGCTTACAGACTTGGCCAATAACTCGGTAGAGAAAGAGTTCAACCTTTCAGATCTGGAACAACTCAAAGTCAAGGACTATCAAGGGGATGTTATGTAAGTAAGGCCCCTTTCAAATGGGAATGACCCCTATCAATACACGTTGTGGTTCTAGTTGTTATTGTGGTTGTTATTGGTGTTATTGAGGAGTAGCAGCAGTAGCAATATTAGTAGTAGTAGTAAATTATTTTTTTGTTGTTCATGTTATTATTGTTGCAGTATTACGAGGTTGAGTAACAGTAAAAGTGAGTATTAGTTTATAAGCTTATAATTTCCAATTTTGAATAACAATGTTACATGAAATTACACTTGAAACATTATATACGTTTAATTCGTTAGACAACTTATTTGTGCGGTTCTGTGAACCTACATTTAATAATATTTTCGTGAGTGATTTTCAGTAAATTTAATTCAATTTGTAATAACCATTTGTTATATTTATATTTAAAAAATATAAGAAAATCTCATATAATCTGTCATTCCTCTTAACTAGATCATTAACCATTGATAATAATGTCTTAACCAACTATGTTAGTTATTTGTTATGTTCATCGAAACGACCTTTTAAGATTTTTTTTGTTATAACCTCCATCGTCAAAAACTATCAGCTCCAGAAAGCGTGACTTCTATCGAATGCCCATGCAAATCCGGACATTTCTAAAATGTTAACCACCTTTACAGATATTGCACTTTCATTCTAATACGGTCACCTTTTGGAATGGAAACATATTTCACTTAATGCATTTTCTCTCCATTACCCTTACTTTTGTAACTATATAATTCCATATGTATTATGGTATCTCTATAGATGTAATTGTATAAACAGTCTACGTCTGACACGCCTCTGGCAACTTTTTTTTTATGAGATATGTATACAATCAGTTTACAGCTAATAATTATCTGTAATTATTTAATTTCTTTTGGAATTAGAATGGTGTTTTGCATATCTAATTACGTTTTACACCTTCTTTTGTTATATTTATGCTTATGATTATGAAGTGTGGCGGAAGCAATTCCTCTTTGCCAGCTACATCTTGGAGACAAAATATTGTTGAGGAATGCCCGAGGTCTCCTGAACGCCCGGGAAATGACCGAGCACATCCGAACATCGCCCGAACCGACGGTTCGTAATATACTGGCAACATTCGTCATGATTTTATGTTTAAATCTTAAAACACTTGTTCCTTCTATGTGTACGTTCTCCTCCTCCTCTTCATCTTCCTCCTCCTTCCTCCTCTTCTTCTTATTCTTCTTCTTCTTCTTCTTTTTCTTCTTCTTCAATTGCTAGATGTAAGAGAAAACGTCATTTCTTGAATAAACCCCTTTCTTGTATACTTCGTCCCAAATAAGAAAAACAAATCGAAATGTTATTTCGTTTGCCGATGTCTTTATGCTCTTCCTAGACGAATAAATTCTAGTCATCTACTTGCCAATTTCATGTTTCTTACAAAGATACCAATATCAATATAATGACATATAGACCTGTTTATTTCCTTCTCTAATATTTAGATATTTCTTACTATTGTACGGGGCGCTGTATGCATTGCGAGAGAGGAAGAAGGTGAACTGGCCATCAATATCAAAAGATCCCAGGTATATCACACTTACAATTATTGGATGTTACTTCGTACCGTGAATGAATAAACATAAGTTGATAAGTCAATATACAGAATACATAAACAGGCGTAAATCCGTTCATTGCCATAATATGGTAGTATGGTGATTCCAACAGTACTGAATTACCACAGCCTCTCTTTGAATAAATGTGTCCTTTATTTAATTTATTTAGCTGCGTACAATATGATATATATAACACTCATGAATTTGTAGCAATTATGTTACTTTTTATTCGTGATCATCTTTTTCTATTCACCACTGAGAAGATAACTATTTAAGAAAGTCACGAATAATTATAACCTTATCATGCTTAGTAGAAATGAATTTACTTGTAAACGCCTCATTCAAGGTACACTGTAGCCCATTAAGCTGGAATAATGTTTTCTTACCTCTTTCCATGAAATGATTGTAACAATATGATCAATATTTTATGTCTTCTCAGGACTTTATGGATCAATCTCTATGACTCTTTAGATGGATCAATAAAGTTTCGAACAGATATAAACGTTGTCTGTCAATAATATACCATTTCATTAAAAGAGGTACGAAAATGATTCCAATTTGATAGGCTATCAAAGGCAACAATGTATATTAGTTTTGGTCAAATTTGATACTTTTATGATGACATTTATTCAACCTTTTGCTTCCTCCACCGGTTACAGACGGTAGATACAGTAGATCTGATTCTCAGAGCCCTCGCATCGCAATGTTCTCTCCCGTATTCTGAGATGCCGGAGAGATCCAACCTCACCATCACAGCGATTAACAACATCCCCGTGGACATCGGCTCTCAACAAGACCAGGTAATTTCAATATTCTCATAAGATGTTCGTTGTACGTGTTCACTATTCAATCATAAATCAGACTACTTTAACAACAAAACAATAACATTAATACCCATAAATCCGAAAAAAGAAAATGACCAACATCCCCACAAAAATCACCCGATACAACAGAATTTTATCCAAATATCCTGCGCGCTGGGGGAGGGAGGGGGGGAATCATTTGCTTATATAGGGTTACAGGTAGACAGAAGTTTGTTTTGCCGTTGTTTTTTGTTTGTTTGCTTGCAATTTTTTTCATTTTTTTAAAAAAATAGTACTTTTATTATCTAAATTCTGTTAACGGTATTAAATAGACAAATAAATAATATTCATAAAAAAATAGTTTTGATAAACGGTGGGCGTAATTTTGAAAATGCTTATAAAAGTGTTTTTGAAGCCAAATATATCATACCTCGTCGTTATTTAAACAAATGTTTTAGCACTACACCATCAGAAATAACATTTCATAAAGAACTAGCGAAAATAGCATGTAACAAAGACATTAAAAGGGAACTAAGCAAGCAAAATTCACCCTTCATTGAATTGTAAGTGAATCAACAGACAAAAATATCTCACAAACATATTCTTCGTCCCTGTTTTCCAAAAATGTAAAGTAAAACTTGCAGATTGATAAATGTGTGCTCTTGAGGACACCTTGACAATTTTCAGATTAATGGACTGTCAGTATTAATTTCTTTCTTAAATGTGATTCTTTAATTTGATTTTAATTGTGTTTGTCACTAGGGGAGGGGGTGGGGTTATCACGCACCTTATACAAATGCTGTAGGCCTATTTGTAAAAGAATATTTTTCATAATTTTTGTAATCAATTTATTGATATGTCGACAATCTTAAATTTGAAGGCAGCTGCTAAATAATTTCGCAACGTCTAGACTTTATTGTTTGCTTAATGGAAAAATTTCAAAAAGATGTCAGTAAATTGAGCCCCAATCTCATTTTCGGCAGCACCTTATTTTATTTGGTGGTTGATTTCTTTGCCTGCAGATTGCAGAGATTATGAGAGAAGCCCTGAGGACATCCATACATCAAGAAACATCAAAGTATCTATTGCTTCATTTTGTTCCACAAGCGTTGCTGGACGCTTTGGCCAAAGAGTACGATGATACGATGATGTAAAATAAATTCTGTGGCAACGATTGTTATTCGTTTAATACAGAGCAATGCCCTGTATAAATCAATGCCCGTTTCATTGCTGTGAAACTATTCAGTGTGGGTGACTCATGGCCTCTCCGAGAAACCTGCTCGAGATCCATTCTGTTCCTGCAACTTCCTAGAACGAGCAACCTATAACCCAACATCTTTGAAACATTTCAAGAAAAATATGAAGGGTTCTCATTTTGTCAGTGAACATGGATTATTACATATTTTTCTAATCGGCTTTCATTTGTGCAGGGTTATATAATTGTTTGGGGCTCCCCCATACTTGAAACGCCATTTTGAAACGCTTTGTAATTGTAAAGATATAATTTCCGAATGGTATTTTTTAGATTCCATTAGGTACCTTGTAAACATGTTGAACCCAGCATATTTATAACGGGATTGGAAACAGACAGCAAAACATAAACTTAGAGAACATGAAACCAATGCTCGAAACTGCCAAATAAATAGAAAAGTGGAATCTTGTTACCTTTTGAGTGAGAAAGCAGGCTAATTCACAAGCATTGGAAAATAAGAAATAAAAAGCATCGAAAAGTGAAAAAGAGGAAGTTATATCTCCGTTCATGGGTTGCCATTAGAATGCTGATTTGTAAAGAAAAAAATGACCCACAAAGATAATGGAGTCTGAAAATTAGGGATGGATAGGATGACTATATGAACACGGTTGGATTTTTTTGGTTGAATCGATTTAATAAATAAATAAATAAACAAACAAAATATGTTGTCCTATTGTATGACAAAAAACACTATACGTCTTCATTATCTGAATGATTCCAATGTACCATGTCGTTTTACCATAGGAATCGCGAATTGTATTGAGTGTTGCAGGCTTTTTTTACAGTATGTTTATACCTTTTGTTAAATATCAGATGTAATGTACATTTTCAGTATTAAATAATCTAGGCGAAAACCAGGGTAATTCGCAAGCAGTGGAAAATAAGAAATACAAGTTATTGAAAAGTAAAAAAAGCGAAAGTTACAATCATTTTCAAAAGAGGAAATTAGTCGATTGGCTTACTGGAAATCAGCCAATCAGGATCCACCTACAAAGACGATAGTTTGATACAATTAGATTTTAATTTTGATTGGCTAGAGAAATGAATGCCAATTAAATACATTAAGCCAGTTGAGATTTTTTAGCGAAAACTTAAAGGACTGCTATGTGAGAAAAACAGGGTTTTCAACAAATTGTAAATGTTTGAGAAATTTTTGGGGATATTTTTCCTCTCATATCCATGCTTAAAGCTAATACTTGAAGTAAGTCTCTATTTTTTTTTTGCTGTAAGGTATTCTTAATAAATGTATTTAAATAGGGTGTGAAGAGACTACATGTATATACATATATCTATAAATGTATTCGAAACTGGTGTAAGGAATTTATTTAGTATGTATTATTTCATTTCATTTATTTCATTTCATTTATTTTCCACATTAAAAACCAGAAAAATATACAAGGTAAAAGATTACATTATACACATTTGACACATAGAGCAAAAGAAAACAGATACATAAGCATAAAAGAACAATGAAAATCTACATCAGTTAACAAAAACATCAACATTAAAACATAAAAAGGTGAGTAATGTAGATGGGGCTAGAAAAAGCGAAGCTTGTCGAGTCTAGCCCCGGTATCTCAGATGTTATCATACAATACTTTAATAAATAGTTTCAGGAAATGGCAGTTTCTATTGTTATACAAATATATTCACAAAGGGTGCGAGGGGACTATTCAGTCGGTGTTATGTATCTAAAAAAAAAATGCTATACTTTTATAGATAGTCGCAAGAATTGAAAGGTTTTTACCAATACAACAGTACAAAAGTCCTTATATTTACTCAAAAGATTATTCAGATCATGTTTTTTTTTAATTATATGGAGATACTGGTGTAAAGAATAAATATATATTGATAGGAATATTATGTCTATAAAGCTGTAGTAGACATTTTATATCTCATACTGCCGGAGCTTTCTGTATTTCATTTTACTCTCTGTCTGTCCAATTTCACGATCATTAGAAAACCACTATGAAGATTGATTGATTTTCATACTTTACATCTTCTTTCAGTATTACCATTGGCAAACAAGCCTGACATCACCTCGTATTTTCTACATAAATTAAATTAACAGTTGAGCTGATTCGAGGTACATACATACTTTTATCCTAGTTTTACGCTGATGTCATAACCTTATGTGTTAAAGGATACTATTTTGTATTATTTACTGTACTACTTCTTCAGGAATAGTAACGTATATATCATTTATACATGTAGGCAGACGTGTAAAGAATATATTGAAAAAGAATGAATGATATACTGCCCATGAATCGATGGAATGAAAACATTAATTGTCTACTTATAATTCATATAAGAACTGAATGAAGAATTAGGTGATAAAACCTATCCTCATTTTGTAATAATTTGCATACCGTCACTCTAAAACCCTTTTCACGGTTGTGAGTATTCTGTCTGGCATATTCTTATCTTGTAATTACAATAAAAGCGTATTATATTCTTGAATGATTTTACAAAATTGCCTTCAGAAAATGATTATTTTGGTGTTAGCATATGTAAGAATGTTGATGGTAAAGTGCACAGAGCTGACAAATGTACATATGCCTCGTTAGAATTAGGTAAGAATAACTGGCTAACACCGTGATGATTAAGAAAAGAGTAGTAGGAATAGTGTGTATGTGTGTGTGCGTGTGTGTGTGTGTGTGAGGGAGAGAGAGAGAGGGAGAGAGAGAGAGGGGAATAGAGAGAGAAAGAGAGAGAGAGAAAGAGAAAGAGGGAGAGAGAGAGAGAGAGAGAGAGAGGAAAGAGAGACAGACAGAAAGAGAGAGAAAAAAAAAGAACGGGAGAAAAAAAAAGAAAGAAGAAAAAGAGAAAAAAGGAGGATGAAGTCGCCTAAAATTACAACAGTAGCACAACAATGCAAATAAAAACTCTTTTTGTATTTACATATAATCTTGATGTATTATGGCTTTTTTATTCTCAAAATAATTGTTTAAAACAAGGAATTTGATAAAGGAAATTCTTAAAGGGAAAGTCCACCCCCAAAATAAGTTTGTTTCGATATAGGCAGAATAATAAGAAAACCAGGTGAGTGAAAGTTTGAGCAAATTCTGAATGAAAATAAGAAAGTTATGAATTATTGAAGTTGTGATCAATCAAATACAAATTGGCAACTCAGTGACTTATTATACGAGCTCTCCTTCATTTGCTTTGTGCATAATATTCCATAAAATCATGTTTTCTTCGTTATTGATGACGGAATATATATTTGTTCCTTGCAGGGGGAGTATAGAAACATATTTGCAATTATTATATTTAGGGTGCATGTATGGTTGAAATTTTTCTTGAGGGAAAATGAAAATTTTAGATTTTTTTAGTACTGAGCAAATGGAAGTTGAGCTCGCATGATACGTCATAGAGTTGCCAATTTGTGTTTGATTGATCACAACTTAAAAAATCCTAACTTCCTTATTTTTAATCGGAATTTGCTCAAACTTTCACTGACTTGTTTCTCTCATTTTTCTACTCCTATTAAAACTAACTTAATTTCAGGGTGGACTTCCCCTTTAAATAAGATTAGGCGGGGGTAAGGGATGGAGACATCCCACTTCAACAAACAAAATACATACATTATACATACATACAAACAACGTTCTTTGTTTGTTCATCTAGATTCAGGGTAATATTTTTGGTGAACAAATGGTTTAAAATTTCCAAAGTTCAATCACCTCTAGCGATGATGTATGCTACCGTATAAAATCACGGTCTGGTACATCCTCGATATGAAAGACACAATAGACTATTTTTGGACCATAGCTTCTATCCTTTGGACTCAGAAAATCAGAGGTGTGCGTAAATATGTAATCCTCACAAGTCACGACATGTTTATTTATTTATATCTTCCCTATAATTTACGTCATTCAAACCACAAGGGAAGTATATATAAACAATGATGATGAAAATTGTGTGCCAATAAATTAATATGTTTGGTTTTCCTACACAATCCGCCCACTCGTAGACACCTCTAAATATCCCGCCTGCATGGACAGGTGTTGTGCAAAGATTCCAGGTAAAGTCCTTCTCTATACAAAGCTAGGGTTATAATTTCCAAAGCTCTTATAAAGATGTTATTTCATAACGTATTATGCGCTGTATTATTATTACATGAAGACAGTAGTGGACAAAAAATCAGCATATTGATTATTTATTCACATGTATATATGCGATACCCAACCAGTCAATACCTTTACATCGTGTCCAATCTTGTGATAAATCAGGAAACAAAAAAGTGGCCGAGCGGGCCTTGGCCCACTCCCCTGGCAAAACAAAAAAGTTAAAAAAGAAAAAAAATTGTTACCAGAAATTTAACTTTTTTTGTTGTTGCTAACATAATTAACTATAAACAAGGTATATCTTACAAAATATAACACATCACTTTAAAAAAAATTAACGATAGATATCTATGAAAGAAAGAGAAAACAAGCATAAAAAACAAAAGCGATGATATGCGCAATTTTCGGGTCTTTCTCTCCGCGTTTTATATCTGCGACTCTTGCTCCTTCACACAATGGCAGAGTTTTCCCCTATTATGTACGATTAAAAAATGCCAACAAAAGAAAAAAAATATTCGATAAAGTACCCCTGTAACCCCATTGCAAACCTCTAGGTCAATAGACTTTTCCTTCACTACTGATCCGTTAAACGAACACAAGAGTATTTTTAATATTTTGAGAATCCCCCAATTTTCTACCGATTTCACAATGATTTTCTTTGATTTGATCCCCTGGCAGGAATACATTGCTTCGAAAAGCCTGACCAAGTAGACTATCATTGTAAAAACTTTAGACCGTTAATGAAGGACAAAAATAAAACTTCGTTTAGATATGAGGCGATAAACCGCTGCGGTTTATTTTTACTTTTTATATTACCTTACGCTTTACACATAATACATCATTATGAATACTCTACACAAATTTGTTAATGGTTGGGCTATTTCATATACACCTACCCCATTTTAACCCTACCCCTCCCTGCTCAGAAAACATGAAATTCTCTCACATAATATTTTCGATTGTTGTGTGAAAATAGTTTCTTTCACAAATAATGTGTTGAACTCATGCATTCATAATTGTTTTTTCCTCACGTTATTTCATGCAGTGGCATGAGTTTTTCTCACTACTAAGTTGTTTGGCATCCGATATAGCAATACGATTCCTTTCTAAACATCATGGATCAGGTATCAACTTTGCGAATAGTTTGCATTTTGGGGGAAATTATGTGATTTTCTTTCTTCGATTGTTCATACCAGGGATTTTGAAAAATTGGAATTATAACCTTGTCTAAAATTAATACTATTGAGGCTACATATTAAATATATTAATTCTCCCCCCACCCGCTCACTGCACGTGAATACTTCTTCTTGGAAACTACCATACATTCTGTCTTTCTTTTTATAGGTTACTACTGTTCCCTAACCACCACCTACCATCATGATCATACTTACTTCTTTAATTGCGAGAGCAATAGTACCAACTAAAGGTGAAATTATGGAAGAAATATATCCAATATACATTCTTCTGACTATGATGGTTCCTCTAGTATTGATGATCCTATTGATCATCATTTATAAAATAATCTATTTTGCACAACCTAAGCTCATGGGTCGTAGGATAACGAAAAGAAAAGAAGTTGCAGAAACAACATGTGTGTAAGTGGGAGGGCGTGCATGTTTAGCTGATGAACATAAACCTAGAAAACAAATAAAACGGTTTGATACTGTGATCTGATGATGAGCTAAATATGATTCTCTGCTTTTCATATTAAAACATTTGTAGAGGTTGCGTAGCTTGAATTAGAGGTCCCTTTTACTGTCCTCCTTTTGAGGAAATTCGCAATGGCTGAGACAATTTTTTCAAAAAATGGCCTCATATTTACTCAAAAGATTAGTGAGAAGACGTTTTTAATAGAGATACTGGTGTCAATAATGACTATCATTTGATAAAAGTATTTTGTATATAAAGCTGTATTAGACATATTATATCTCATTCTGCTGGAGCTTTCTGTATTTTATTTTACTCTCTGTCTGTCCAACTTTACGATCATGAGAAAACTGCTATACGATTGATTTATTTTCATTGTATTGAGTGTTGCAGGCTTTTGTTATAGTATGTTTACGGTTTGGAAAATATGTATTGTTGAATATCAGATGTAATGTACATTTTCAGTAATATTCCTAAACGAAAACCAGGGTAATTCGCAAGCAGTGGAAAAGAAGAAATAAAAGGTATTAAAAAAAAAATGAAAATTACAATCATTTTCAGAACAGGCATTTAGTCGATTGGCTGACTGGAAACTCGCCAATCAGGATCTGCTTACACAGACGATGGTTTGATACAAATATAAACTTCATTTTGATTGGCAAGGGGAGTGAATGCCGATTGAATACATACAGCGGATTAAGAGTTTTCACGAAAGATCAAAGAACTGCTATGTGAGAAAAGCTGGGTTTTCAACAACTTTTTAACTGTTTTGGGAAACTATTGCGGAATTTAATCCCATATCCATGCTAAAGCTAATACTTAAAGTAAATATCTATCCTTTAATCAACATAGAATTTGTTATGTTGTAGGTTTGCTTTAATAAATGTATTCAAACAGGGTGTGAGGAGACTATATATTCGGTAGGTGTTATTTATCTCAGATGTTTTCACTTAATACTTTGATAAATAGTTGCAGGAAATAGCAGTTTCTGTTTTTAAATAAATGTATTTTTTTAAAGTGTGTGAGGAGACTATCCAGTCGGTGATATGTATCTAATATTTTTTGTTATCCTATAATTCTATAGATAGTCGCAGGAAAAGACAGTGTTTTACAAATACAATGATACGAGGGCCCTCATATTTACACAAAAGATTATTCAGAACATGTTTTTAAAGATTTGAGGAGATACTGGTGTAAAGAATTATTTGCTATTGATAGAAATATTTTGTATATAAAGTTGTAGTAGACTTTTTATATCTCATTCTACCGGAGCTTTCTGTAATTCATTTCACTCTCTGTCTGTCCAATTTCACGATCATTAGAAAACCACTGTAAAGATTGATTGATTTTCATCTTCTTCTTTCAGTATTATCATTGGATTTTTAACATGCAAACAAGCCTGACATCACCCCTATAAAATAAATTATGCATAGAAATGAGGGGGTCTATATTGGTATTTCCTTTTTTTTTGTTCAAATGTTGTAAATACCTAGATGATTAGATGTACCTGGATACCACAAGTGTGATAGTTTTGTTGATACAAAGATTGTTGAAATATTGAGCTGATTTCAGGTGTGTACATAATTTTATTCTAGTTTAACACAAATGTCATAACAACATGTGTTAAAGAGAACTATTTTTGTATTATTTACTGTACTACTTCTTCTGGAATAGTAAAGTATATATCATTAATACATGTAGGCAGAGGTCACGGGCGTCAATCCAAATCAGACCGTGGGGGGGGGGGGACACAAGTTCAGATAGGGCGGCGCCAGGTTATTTTGTAAGGGGGGCGAATGGGCGCGCCACGCAGGGGGGAGGGTGTCTGAGGGGATATGCCCGCCCTCAGAAGTTGAATACTTTTTTAAAATTGATGCCTAAATGGCTCAATTTGGTGCATTTTTGTTTGCCAAATGAGAAAAAAAAAACCAGTAGAACGCAGGGGGTGTCTGAGGGGGTGGGGATGTGCCTCCCTCAGAAGTTGAAGATTTTTGTTTAAATTGATGGATAGATGGCTTGATTTGGGGCATACTTTTTGCCAAATTAAAAAGAAAACAGTAGAACGCAGGGGGTGTCTGAGGGGGGGATGTGCCCCCCTCAGAAGTTGAAGATTTTTTTTTAAAATTGATAAATAGATGGCTTGATTTTGGCCATACTTTTTGCCAAATTTAAAAAGAAAACAGTCTTAAGTTCAACTAACAAGGAACAAGAACGAAGGGGGTGTCTGAGGGTGATGTGCCCCCCTCAGAAGTTGAAGATTTTTTTTTAAATTGATGGATAGATGGCTTGATTTGGGGCATACTTTTTGCCAAATTAAAAAGAAAACAGTAGAACGCAGGGGGTGTCTGAGGGGGGATGTGCCCCCCTCAGAAGTTGATTTTTTTTTAAAATTGATTAACTCAGCTCTCATTTAACATAAGAAAAAGAGGATCACGGGGGACCAACAGGCACCGATTTGGGAAGTTTTCTATATAGAGGGAGCAAGTAGCTACAAGTAGGACAGTGTGCCTTTAAGTTCAACTAACAAGAAACAAGAACGCAGGGGGTGTCTGAGCCCCCCTCAGAAGTTGAAGATTTTTTTTTGAAATTGATGGATAGATGGCTTGATTTTGGGCATACCTTTTGCCAAATTAAAAAGAAAACAGTCTTAAGTTCAACTAACAAGGAACAAGAACGCAGGGGGTGTCTGAGGGGGATGTGCCCCCCTCAGAAGTTGAAGATTTTTTTGTTTAATTGATGGATAGATGGCTTGATTTTGGGCATACCTTTTGCCAAATTAAAAAGAAAACAGTCTTAAGTTCAACTAACAAGGAACAAGAACGCAGGGGTTGTCTGAGGGGGGGGGGATGTGCCCCCCTCAGAAGTTGATTTTTGTTTTTAAATTGATGGATAGATGGCTCGAATTGGTGCATACTTTTTGCCAAATTAAAAAGAAAACAGTAGAACGCAGGGGGTGTCTGAGGGGGGTGGGGTGTGCCCCCCTCAGAAGTTGAAGATTTTTTTAAATTGATGGATAGATGGCTCGATTTTGGGCTTAATTTTTGCCAAATTAAAACTAACAGGAACAAGAACGCAACGGGGGGGGGGGGGATAGATAGATGAATTTCCCATTGAACAATCAGCCATAAAGTTTGGAAGATACAAGGGATTAATTTGATTTTTTTTCAGTTGGTGAAAGGATTTTCATCGTAAACCAATGTTTGAACTTCCGGTAATGTGAATGTAATATAAATGACGCTTCTAGTTATATTAATACAATCTGATCGCCTGATTTGGCTTGATTTTTCTCAACACAAAGAGAAAGAGAGGAGGAAAGAAAAAAGAAGAAGAAGATTTTAACCCCGAATCATGGGGGGGGGGGACATTTCGCCACCTGAAAATTCGTGGGGGGGGGGGACGTGTCCCCCCGTCGCCCCCAGGATTGACGCCCATGTCATGGCAGAGGTGTAAAGATTATATTGAAAGGGAATGAATGATATAAGGCCTATCAATCTATGGAAAGAAAACTTGATCTAACATTAAATGTCTACTTATAATTCATATAAGAACTGCATGAAGAAATACGTAATAAAGGCCTATCCTCAAAATGTAATTATTTTCCTACCATCACTTTAATAACTTTTTCACGGTTGTGAGTATTCTGTCTGGTATATTTTTATATTGTTATTACAATAAAGACGTAAGTATCAATTCTTTAATAATTTTCCAAAATTTTCTTAGAAAAATGACTATTTTGGTGTTAGCATATGAACAAATGTTGATGGTAAAGTGCACAGAAATGAGAAATGTACATGTGCCTCGTTATATCGTATGAATAAGAACAAAATAGTGTGAATAGTGTGGAAGAGTGAGAGAGAGAGAGAGAGAGAGAGAGAGAGTGAGCGAAGGAGAGAGAAGAAGAGAGAGATTGATAGAGAGAGAGAGAGAGAAAGCGAGAGAGAGAGAAAGAGAGAGAGACAGACAGACAGACAGACAGAAGAGAGGCAGAGACAAAGTGATGGAGCCAGAGAAAGACAGACAGGAAGAAAGAGAAAGAGAGAAAGTAAGAACGGGAGAAGAAGAAGTAGAAAAGAAGAGGAGGAGGAGGAGGAGGGGAAGGAGGAGGAGGAGGAGGGGAAGGAGGAGGAGGAAGTCGCCTAAAAGTACAACAATGGCACATTTATAGTTTGAATTCCAACTTGAAGGCTCTTAAACAATGCTGGTTAATACTCCTTTTGTATTTACATATGATTTTATTCTTTAAAAAATTATTTAAAACAGGGAATTTAATAGAGGAAATTCTTAAAGAAGATTAGGCGGGGGCGAGGGATGGAGACATTCCACTTCAACAAACAAAATACATACACCATACATACATACAAACAACGTTTTTTGTTTGTTCATCTATATCCAGGGTAATATTTTTTTGTGAACAAATGGTTTCAAATTTCCAAAGTTCAATCATCTGTAGCGATGAGGTTTGCTACTGTTTATTTAATCAAGGTCTGGTACATCCTCACAGTCATGACATTTTATCATCTTTATTTTCTTTCTAATAGAACAATTTACGTTAGTTTCAGTTTCAGTTTCAGTTTAGTGTTTCTATAGTTCAAATGATATTACAATATAAAACAATTATTTAAAAATTATAATCTAGAGTTTAGTAGGCCTACTAAACGTTTCTTTATTGTTAATATTTAAGTAGACTGTGTTTTTGATATGTGACCCCAAACAGCAAGGCCATACTTGAGATAAGGCAAAATAAGGGCAGAGTAAAATGAAAGTAGGGCACTTGTAGCAAAATAGTGTTTTAGTCTGTTAATAATACCACCATTTCTTGACACTTTAACTGTTATTGATGTTTAATCCTTGTCAATGTACAGACTAAAAAATTTAGTGGAGTCAGCCATGGCTAAATTCGTGTAGTTGATAGTGACGAGACCTGGGAGAACATTAAGAGTGTTACTAAAGAACATATGATTACTTTTTCTGCAAGTTTTAAGATAATTTGTTTTCTTTTATCCAATCCAAGACTTGCTCAAGTTCCGTATTGATGATATAGTGTTTGTGGATTATGATGTGAACAGAATATATTTGAATCGTCGGCTAACAAAATGAATGAGAGCAAGACAGTTTGAAGAATTTCGATAATCGTTAGTATATATTATGAAAAGTAGTTGTCCCAAAAGGGAGCCCTGGGGTACCCCGCGTGAGATTGGTTTAAAAGTGGAATGTTGGTTGTTTATACTAACGAATTGTTTCTGTCTGCAAGAAAGTTCCTGAACCACTCCAATGCATTCCCTCTAATCCCGTAATGATACAACTTATAAAGAAGAATATCGTGATTGATCGTATCAAAGGCCATGAAGAAGTCCAGGAAAATACCAAGAGTATAACAATTTTCATCAATTGCAAGTGCATCTTTATTAATGAACATGAGTAAGGCATTAGTAGTACGGTGTTTCTTACTAAACCCACATTGGAAATGGGAAAGCAGATTGCAAGAGGAGAGAAACTTGATTGTACGGGAATCATGGGGGACCAATGGGCATCGATTAGGCATTGTTTTCTATATAGAGGGAGCAAGCAGCTACAAATAGGACAATGTAGCTTTAAATAAATCGCTTAAAGATATTTTTATATTATCTATTATATTTTTGAAAGAAAGGGAAAACAGGCTTGACAAACAAGAGCATTAATGCATTCAGCATTTCATACGAACATTTTCTGGTCTTTGCCTCCCTCCGCGTTTTATATCCGCGACTCTTCCCCCTTCACACAATGGCAGAGATTCGCCTATTTACGATTAAGAAATGCCACTACGAAATAAATAAACATTGGATAAAGTACCCCTGTAACCCCATTGCAAACTTGTATGACAATAGAAATTTCTTCCCCACTGAAGAGTAATTTTCATAAATAAGTAATTCCCCTAACTTTTCACCTATTTTGCAATGATTTTCTTTTAATTTACTGTCCTAGTTTGAACAAATCGCATTGATAGGCATGAATGCTTGCATAATTGTTGTTGAAGTCGCACAATTTTTGCAACATTGCTTCCTCTTTTTATTTCATACAGTAGCGAAAGCCAAGAGTTCCTTTTATTCCCTCAATTTGTTGGGCAGCCGATATAACATATATTGGGAAAAATAATGAGATATGGTGAGTTTCTTTCTTCGATTGTACATGCCAGGGATTTTGAAAAATTGGAATTAGACCCTTGTCTACAAAGAGTTTCTACTTCATATCAGGTAATCATGGTTTGTTTCCAACTGCGACAATTTATATAAAAGTTATATTAACTCTATGCATTTGTATTATGTGAACTATCGTACTGGAATAGCCAACTAGAAGATCGTTATAATCGTATTACAGTGTAGAGTATCAGAATGACAGGTGCTGTAAAATTGTTTATTAAAGCAGTTCATTTTGAGAAGAGCTGATGAGATTTAATCATTGTACTAATGAAATTTATCATAACATGTCATTAAAATGTAATTGTTCGTGGGAAATAAATACAATTATTGTACCTTTTTTTTAATTTTTTTAATATTTTTTTTATAGAGTTATTACTATGTGGCTTCGAGTTCTAAGAGGTATGGTCAGTGTAGCACATTGTGCCCTAAAGTACATATTCATTGATTTTAAAAACTAATTTTATTTTCATTATTGCAAAGTTGAAACTTTGATTCGACAAGGTTATCAAAATTCAATGCTTGGAATTCAATGCTTCGAAGTAATGATTATTATAAATTACAAAACGCTTAAATACAGCCCCGGCATAGCACCTGAAGAGCTCTCCGAACGCTGCTGAGATGTGTGAGATCACAGTATGGACATGATTTGCACAAGCAGACGATGTCCCATGACATCTCACACATTTTCAGTGCCTGTGTTTTCATCTTTTCTTGAGTTCTTTCTCTTATTTCACTACCGTCAGGCTAAATGTATAATCTATTGCCTAACTCTAAACCCCGCGCATGGTTTTATTTTGATGACAAATGCAGCGATACAAAAATAAAGGAATATGTCGCTTGTAAACAAAATAAGACGCCATTGTATATTCAGCTGCACACACCGCGGTATGTTCGGCGTTTCAAGAGGGAACAAATGCCGTCCTTAATATCATTCCGGGGGGTTTTCAATTTGAAAGTCTGGTTTCTTTGATTGTTAATTAACCCCTACCCTGTGTATTTACAAGCAAACGATTTTAGTTATCAGAATAGGGTCATATCCCATTTTGAATGGTTTGACATGCCATTACATTTATGTACACTAAACTCATTATAATTTGACAAATACTAGCTTTGCAATTATGTTCATTATTTATGGGATGTCATCTGCTTGGGCGGTATTGGTCCATATAGTGACGTCATTAAAACATCGTTATTTTTTCGGCGAATCTCTCGTATATCCCAGCTGCTATGGAGTTGGTTGTATTTGTATTTTTATAAATCACCCGATATGTAGTTGACCTAAAACTTGTACAATGGCCATCTGTTAGCTTACCAGTTTTTAGTGATACATTAGTTGACAATTTGTGATTTTCTTTGAATTTCACCTTTAAGTGCGCCCACTCTGTACAGATTATGCTGCTGTATTCTTTGTAACCTCATTCAGAAAATGAAAAAAACGTTCTATTTCTGAAATATATTCTATTTGGTAATAACAAATGATAATGCACCTAGGAAAAGCAAAAAATGTTAGATGGTTGCTGTAGCGTAGTCTTCCGCATGTTGCAAATAGATTACTGTGCTCGGGTACTGACATCTGTTGCTGTATATCCTTTCCTGTAAATATACACTTGAGCAAATGAGTTCAACATCATTATTTTCATTTATAGATGATTTTATAATGAGAAGTAAATACATATTAGACAGTATGCAGAAGAGAATGTTACTATGCCGCGAAAAATCCCGCGAAAAATCCTACAACGAACCAAGAAAATTATCCCTTATCGAGAATTTTTTTGGCGGGTAATATCTGTCTGTCACCTTATTATCTAGATAGCTATTATCTAGGTTATTCAAGATGGATCGGGACAATTGTGTCTGACGCCCCCTATCCACATCCATCTGTAACTCCGATACTTTTGGTTAGCCCGGATCCAACATTTGCGCAAGTCCATCTTCATTGCCCTACCCTAAAAGCCAGGTGCTATTAAATGCGAGCTGCACAGGACAATCAGTTTGATAAGCCATAAGATAAAAGATTCAACCAGAGATATCAGGAATGCAGTACAGATTACAGACAGTATGGGAACTAGGAATGCATGTGCCAACTGAAAGAGTATCGGAGGTACAGGGATCCGGGCTAACTCGAACCTGGGGACAACTCGGCCGCGCTGCAAAAATCCTTTCCCTAACTCTTACCCTAACCCTAACCCTAAACCTAAACCTATATACCCTAACCCTTACCCTAAACCTGCAGCTGGGCCAAGTTGTCTCCTGTCCGAGTTAGCCCGACTCCCAGAAGGTATATTTGTTTTGTATTATGTATGTTTTATGAATTCTATTTCTATTGTATGTTTTGCTTTTACATGTGTATTGTTTGATACATTTAATTTAATAATTTGGTCTTCTCAAACGAATTCTGCTTTGGTGCATGTGCCTAAAAACAATGACTGATATTTTCTCGCCATTTCCGAATGTTTAGAATATTAAAAGCCATTACAGAAATTGTTCCAATAGTTTGCCTTTCCCTTTTTGAACAGCTCTCCGTCAAATCAAGCAAGATACATTTTATCTATGAAAAAAATTAGTGAAGATTATTATCCTTTTTTCTAGTATTCAACACGTGAATGTACAGCAGCCCACTGAAAAGCGTTGCATCCCATCATGAATTTGACAATAATTGTCCCTGAATAGCGGTAATTATTACATTCACCATGCACGCAAGCCTGTCCAATACAATAATGCACTTCCCTCTAAAGTACTAAGATGTGGCAAAACCAGTAGTCTAGAGTTATTAGGTGTCTCAAACTCTGTCGTAATAACACCTGGATTTTATACGGATAACATAGGTGATTATTTTTTTCTTCATTTTGGGGGAGCTGTTTGTCGTGTAAAATGTGAAACGCTGTGAATCCGGAAGTTAATTATTGATTAAAAATTGACATTGATTTTCAACTTGAAGCTGGACTAACACCCTGAATCAAACAGTTTTAAAAAATCGAGCAGATATATTTTGTTGTCGGTAGTTATGTTTTAATGTTGTTTTATTCCTTTGTTTTTGCTCTTTTAATATGGCTAAAACCAAATCCAATTTTAGGCCTATCACGTGAATCCGCCTAAATAATGACTTCTAAATTATAAAAAATGTCATACTACAGTAATTACCTACTGCATAGATTTCATTAACCATTTTCTTATTTGTCTCTATTATTATGTTCATTATATTCATTTATTTCTCTCTATTTACATGGTTTGCTTTGCTCTTGTTTCGGTAAAGTCAGTGTTTGATTTTTCACTGAAAATCTTGTTTTCAGGCAAATTTTTCGCGAATTCAAGTGGAAACTCTAAGATGATTGTGCCCCAAGATGCCGGGAAAGAAGAACCCGATGTTAGGGTCCAATACAGCCGCAATCTCGCGTTCCTTGTCAGATTAAAAAAAAAATACACTAAAATTCATTAGAATTGTGGTCGGAATATTGACATATATATTGGGATACAAGTACATAAACAATAATAATAATAATAATAATAATACTCATTTTTATATAGCGCTTATTACAATCACTAAGCGCTTCCAAACTTCAACACGCATTATTTATTTTCCTCTTACTACATTTCAATTAATACTAATTATCTATTACTTTGCTCCTTGTTCTAGACTCCACATACATGTACACCCTGCTTGTTAGATGTCTAAGTATTATCCGGCGATTTTTTTTTTTTTATCGTCAATGCTTTTGATTTTCAAATTCTAAAAAGTTATGACAAGAAACATATTAGAATTCTTATAAATGTAATAATTATCATTAATGTTTGAAAAGATAAGGAAACATGATTATATACGCTTTTATTTAAATTCTTACGCATATCTTTGCCAAATAAACGAATGAAACGAGACAATATTCATAAGAACATGATCACAATTTGTTTTGCCTTAAATGTTCTTGATAATATTTATCCGCTGTTGAATATGCAGTTGGTGTATATCTATTTCGTTTTTATGCAATACAATAATTATTGTGTGCACATGAATAATTGTTGTCTCCAAAAAAAAATTCAAATATTTCCTTTTGTTTAAATAAAGAAATCTTCATCATGTCTCAACAAAGTCCCAAAGCATACCCCCTCTCTCACATTCTCTTTCTCTCTCTCTCTCTCTCTCTCTCCTACTCTCTCTTCCTTTCTATGTTTTTACCCTCTGGCTTATTTATGCTTCCTTTATTTACTTGACACATTCCTCCTACTTCACGAACGATCTTCCCAAAGTAATAAAAACATTGCAAAATGCCATTTTATGCTGACGATACTTGATGTATGTTTCATCTAAAGACCCCAAACAAATGCATGACATGATTAGCGAGGATGTAGCCTCTATTTTAAACTGGTTAACTCATATTGAGCTTTTGTTAAATGTAAAAAAAAAAAAGAAGCTAATACTAGTAGGCTCTAGACGTAAGACCAATTTATTTGGCAAGTTTAGTGAAAGGATTAAAGGCCATGTACTTGAAAGAGTAGATAAATGCAATTATCTGGAAGTTATTATTGACAAGGATTTTTTGGGGGACCACATATTGACACTATCCGATCTAAAATCTTATAAAATATGTTTATGCTTACCGTATAACATACATAAACGTAACCACCTGTGCTCTTTTATACAAAACAATGATTCACCCTCACTTCGATTAGTGTAACACTGTGTGGATGAAACTGGATTCCCTGCCTCTGAAAAGGCTCCAAATACTAAAAAACAGAGCACTAAGAAAATGGTTTTACAAGTAGATTCTCGGTCCCATAGAAGTTTTTTTTTAATACGAAACCCTTTCTATCGATTGTTTGAATGTAAAGATAAAAAGAAAGACCTTGCTTTTGTATGTTTAAATTGTTAAATGATTTGTTCCCCTAATGTATTAAGCTCTAAAATAGAAGTTAAACAAACGCACCATTCTCTCAGAAATACCGAACGGATTATTGTCCTTGCCAAACCTCACACTAACGTTGTGAATAAAGCACAGTACACTGCCCTTCAATTATAAATATTCAATAACCTCTCTCCAATTGTAAGAGCGCAAACCAAAATACTGGCTTTTATCAAATGCGTTTAACATATCTTTCCAATGAGTTTTTTTTTAATACCGAAATATTGATCATATAATTTTTGTTCATTAATACCGTTTGTCTGATTCTTCAATTTTTCGTACTATCTCCTTTATCTCTACTCGAATTGTTTTATTTTTTAATAATAATTAGTGTATAACTTGTATTTAGTTTTTATATATTTTTATTTATCCTATGTAAATAATTCGTAATTAATATGTTATTTTCTCTTTTGCATACGGACTTGCTGAAAAACAGCCTTGCGGCTGAAAGCAGGTTTTCTATTACCGTATTGAAATAAATACAAAATAAACAAACAAACTTCTTCTTCATAATGAGATATTTTCCTCGAAGTCCCGTTTCCTGTCTACTCCAATCATTTCCTTCTCTAGCTTTCCAATTTCCTTTTGCTTTTTAACTTCTTCTTACCATTCATCTATTCTTATTCTTTATATTGTTCTTCTTTTTCTTCTCCTCCTCCTCCTCCTTCTTCCTCTATTTTTTCTTCTTCTTCTTCTCCTTCTTCTCTTTCTCTTTCTTTTTCTATCCAGATCCCTTTTTCTTTCTATTCGTTTTACTCCTCTTACTAAAAGATAAAAGGGTTAACATATATTATGAATTCCATCTAAAATCTAGAATGTCGGATGTTGGGGCAAACCGAGATGAGCTACCGATGGCCATCTTAAAGAGCTTCTATTCACAACGAAATGTTGACACGGCTTACTCAAGTGATGACTTCGAAGTAAGATTTACTCTCTTTCTTACATATTTGTTAAAACATTTTTTTCTTCATCGTATTCTTTCTTTTTTAATATCATACTTTCATGAATTACGATAAGAATTATCCATAAGCATACAGTTCGGTGTTAAAAGAACCCTAAAATAAAGCATCAACTCCAATTCAAAATCATAACAGACTTATTTTTCATTATTTAATATCTAACTTACACATATACTAATGTCCATAAAATCGGATGTGTGTAGCAGTATGAAAACATATATAAAAATAAAAAAATGTTGATGTTAAATTTTTCTCATTTTATTCATTATTCCGGAATGCTTTCATTTTTGAGAAATGCATTATTTCAAGTACCTCTGTATGTTGGAGAATGCAATGTGTTTGCATGAGATGGAGATAAATAGTCAAATTTTTTTACGGAAAGAAAATTTACAAGAAAAGTACCTTGATAAGAAGGCAACACTGTTTGAGAATATGTTAATCTAAACATGAAAACAAATTGATATAGATTACTTGGTATGGTCACTTGCTTTCACTGCCTCATTAAAACAAGTATTTTTAAACTAATTTATTGTGTCAAAAAAGAGTTTATTCGCGGTGATACTCTTAATTGACAGCACCGTTTTTAAAAATACCTTTTAAAACTCTTTTTTTATAGAGATATAAACGTGAAAATTGCTGTGAGTTACGAGGAGGTCGACTCAACTTCTACGAGAAAGGTGAACCTGATCACAACACGACTACCACTGTTATGAAAGTGGAGAGGAGAAGAGGAACTAACATGCTCATTCTAAGAAGTGGACCCGGTGGTCGTACAGTTATATTCTTAGAATTTGACTCCATGTAAGAAATTCAGAGCATTAACATCTTCAACTTCTTCTTCTTCTTCTTCTTCTTCTTCTTCTTCTTCTCCTTCTCCTTCTTTTTCTTCCTCCATCATCTTCTCGTTCCCCTCGTTTGTTAGAGCAAGAGGGCTCTCCGACATATGATCTGGCGACAATCGTTCCAAAGATATAGGGTTAGACTTAGGGTTGCAAAGGGATTAGTTTAGATTTAGGGATAGTTGTTTGTACATGATTGACATTTAGACTTCAGTTAAGAGTAACAATTTATGCTGAGCTATTGATAATGAAGGAGACGATCGCGAATAAAATCTCCGATTCTTTACCTCGTACACTAAAAGTAGCAAAATTATGAATCTATTCTGTTTGTAAATCAAATAAATGGATAATAATATACATGTTTATTACTTTCGTATGTAAAGCTTTTTGAGAGCCCATCCTTAGTTGAACTTCGCTATATAAAAGCGTTATTATTATTTTCATTAAATCACCCCTACCCCCAAAAACAAATATTAAAAAAATAAATAAAAAATAAATAAATAATAATAATAATAATTTAGAAACATAACTTGATGAGGCAAGGGGGATGTTGATTTTATGTGAAATTTTCCCCTTTAGGAGATTAACAGGCGAATGGCAGGAGGCACTCTGTCGATGTACTGGTCAACCATATGATCCTAGCCCTAACTTACGGAGAGTGAGGTCTGAGATCACAGCAGCAGCGAATAAATGGAAGAGGAGAGCATTAATAACTCGATCAGCCTTTGCTGATAGCGATCTCGTTGATAAACAGGTCAGTGTAAGCAGGGACAAGGGTGGGCCAAGATTTTGTACACAGAATGGGGAAGAGGGCACAATACGGGAAAAAAAATGTGTAAAACCCCCAAAAGGTACAGGCCTATACATAGGATAATCCGCTCCTCATGGGTTGAACATTTATAATTTCTGTACTTAAAGGGAGGCTTTACTACTTCAGCTAGAAGGGATTAGACCACACAGCGAGCTAGCGAGGTCACTGTGACAGGTGGCTATCTCATTAACTCAGCTCTCATTTAACATAAGAAAAAGAGGATCATGGGGGACCAACAGGCACCGATTGGGGAAGTGTTCTATATAGAGGGAGCAAGTAGCTACAAGTAGGACAGTGTGCCTTTAAGATATACGATATTCTTTCTTAACGAAGTAGGGGCATCCTGCGGGCCAGTATTGCCCCCAACCCATCAGCTATGAATATTAAAATAACATGTTTGCCCAATGAGCTAGTCCTCCTGACTCACGGTTCGTTTCATAATTATTATGAAGAGAAGACCTACTTTTCAGCGCATCTGATTTCGATGTTCGCTATGTTCTTTCTATTCTGCTGGTCAGAACAACAAATTAAAATTCAGAATTAATGGAAGTCAGTTTCTCTGGAGATTTTGTTTAGTACTTAAAACTAGATTGAAACAAATTATTGAATGTTTTCCCTTCGAAGCAGGTTGATTCAGATTCTGAACAAGTTGACCCCTCTTCGAAAACTCCCCAAGAAGCTCCTCTTGAAGCTCCTCCGGTAGCTCCTCCGGAAGGTCTCTCAACTCCTCCAGCTCGAGCAGTAGCTCACCCATCTTCAACGGTTTCACGTGATGATGATCTCAGGTTTGTACTTCTCATCATCATTCATATGAAGTTTAGTGGTCATGCACATGTCGTATTAAATCAATCACTTTCTGGCACTGTTTCCGATAAATGCACAAAATAACAGTTCAACTCCATTTGATTTGATTTGATCTGATTTGATTTTCTTCTGCATTCATGTATGTACACAGTACACAGTACAATACAGTTTTTCGATAACAATACAAATATAAAGTACATGATCACATTTAGTAGATATTGCACATTTGTATTTTTCATGCAAGTACAATGCAGAGTATAGAATATAGTCCAGTGCAGTATCTATATAAATTCATATTACACACGTCATATTCGTTCTTGTTTTATAATCTTTACACACATTGTAAAAGCCTATATACTCGCCTTCATCTGTTTGCTTACCCCCTCTCTCTCTCTCTCTCTCTCTCTCTCTCTCTCTCCCTCTCTCTCTTTCCCTCTCACTTGGTCCTCTGTATATTCATCACCCTTAAATTGTCCTTCATCTTTATAATTGTTTATTTTATTTATATTTTCTCTCTCTCTTTCTCTCTCTCTCATTAGTCCAACGCTTGCAGACTTGGCTAAGAACTCGGTAGAGAAAGTGTTCAACCTTTCACATCTGAAACAACTCAAAGTCATGGACTATAAAGGCGATGTTATGTAAGTAAGACCCTTTTCATACTGCACCAGACCAGTCAGACATTAGGTAAAGAAGGGGAGAAATCAAGGGATATGGCATTTCTGCACGGACATGTTTATATACCCCGGAAAGGTGGGGATAAAAAAATACCTTCCCCAGTCACAATATTGTACCCTTCCTCCATAATGAAATTGTGATAAAGTTATGATAAAACATATGAACATTTACAAACATATTGAGACCATCAATTCCGTAGTGGCAAGTTTTTTTTTTTTAAACAATCAAACTTAAAGGATGATGAATATCAGATAAATCTAATAAGTATATAAAGCGTATAAATGCAAGAAAATAAAATATGATAAAATACACATGAAAAAACAATCTTGAAAGAAAAAGAATGAGCTATAAAAAGTGTGTAATAAACGAGAAATGTATATTGACCGTCACTTTTAGTGCACAAAGTGCTAATTTGAATGCTACAAATGAATTAGAAAGCTAGAAGTACAACTTCGCGATGTCAGAAATCGTGTTGCGCCAAATTGAATGACCAAATAGCGAAAAAGGCTGAATATCAGTTTGTCAGCTTATTATTTCCAATTGTAATAACAATGTTACATGAAATTAAAATTGAATTCGCTGTTGAAGTACTCTGACATTGCAACTATTAATTTTCAAAAACATGATATATTTAATTTATTATACAACTTCTTTGTGTAGTTCTATGAACCTACATCGATTCTGCGCACAGTGTATTTGTGTGTGATTTTTAGTTACTATTCACATTTTTATAAACATAGGTCATTCCTGTTAATTAGATCATTAATCATTGATAATGATTTCATATCTAACTATGTTGAATTTATGCTTATGATTATGGAGTGTGATGGAAGCAATTCCTCTTTGCCAGCTACTTGTTGGAGATAAAATATTATTTAGGAATACCCGAGGTTTCGTGATGAACGCCCAGGAATTGACCGAGCACATCCGACCATTGTGTGGTATGGTATGTTATATTTTATATATTCACGGATACAAACAAATACAATAATTGTGCCCGCATTCAGCAAAAGCTGTTTTTCAGCGAGACCGTGATTACATCAAATTCAAACCATCGGTTCGTAATTTTTCAACACTCGTCATAATTTTATGTTTCAATCTTAAACCACTTAGATGCTGCTTATAATTATCGGCTTGCATGGTGATGTACATATACAGTAGGCTTAAACCACTTAAACCACTAAAACCACTTGTTCCTTCTATGTGCATGTTCCGCTTTTCTTCTTCTTCTTCTTCTTCTTCTTCTTCTTCTTCTTCTTCTTCTTCTTCTTCTACTTCTTTTTCTTTCTCTCCTTCTTCTTCTTCTTCTTCGTCATCGTCATCTCCTTATTTTCTTCCTCTTCCTCTTCTTCTTTTTCTTCTTCATTTTCTTCTTCTTCTTCTTCTTCTTCTTCTTCTTCTTTTTCGTCTTCTTCTTCTTCTCCTCCTTCTTCTCATCCTTCTTCTTCTTCTTCCTCTTCTTCTTCTGGCTTTTTTGTGAATAGGTAGCTGATGTAGAGGAACATATATTGAAATTTATCGATTCAAATTTGATGATGACGCAATAATACTAATTCTATATAGAAGCAAAACTATTAAAGCTCAAATTTTATTCTAGTTCATAATATGCCAAATGTAAGAGAAAGCTTTTTTAATCGAATAACCACTTTTGTGTAAACTTCGTCCTCAATGAAGAAAGAAGAAGAAGAAAAAAACCTAATAGCCCTAACCCCATTTCTCGAATAAACCACTTTCTTGTGTCCCTTTTCCCCCTTTTTAATATAATTTTTAATACAGTAAGCGTTATCATTCTTATTATACAAGACCAAATAGTGTGGAAGAATATCAGAGAAAAAATGTTTCCTGAAAAGCAATTAGGCTCTTCAAATGCCTTCATATTCTAAATATGCCATGTAACAGCATAACAATCGGGACGGATTTTATGCCACATATTCGTGTAGTCCCATCAGGCGCGTAGGTAGGGGAGGGGGTGGTCGAACCCCCTCAATTTTATGTGTGTGTGTTTGGAGGAAACCCCCCTCATTTTCTTTTCTTTTTTGATAAAAAAAAGTAAATAAAAAAAATTGTGCTAATGGGTGACCCAAAACAGGTGACCGTACCCCCCCCCCCCCCCACCAACGGAACGAAATATGTATCGGCCAATTTTTCAAATTTTCGGGACAAAAAAGAAAATGCTCTTACCCGCCCCCCCCCCCCAAACCCCCCGCTTATTCAGCGGCTGACTGAGTCGTTTCGATTTTAAAATCTCTTATCATTTTGATGATTCCAGAACCTTGCAGTACACACCGATACCTATATGCAAGATGATCAACCTTTTCTGATCGTTTCCACACCCTTTTTTCACAATGTAATCGCATGACCAGAATTTAACCTTTTCTTTAAGGCTCTTGATAAACATGTTTTAATATAACTAATCTACTGCTAATTTCATATATCTTACAAGGATACCTATATCATTATAATGACATATATGCGTATATTTTCTTCCAAATATTTAGATAGTTCTTACTATTGTACGGGGTGTTGTTTGTATTGCAAGAGCGGAAGGATGTGGACTGGTCATCAATATCAAAGGATCCCAGGTATATATCATACTTGAAATTATTGGATGTTATTTCGTACCATGAATGAATAAACATAATTGATAACATAAGTCGATACACAAAATACATAAGCAGGCGTAAATCCATTCATTGGATAAAATGGTATTATGTTTGTATATTCATCTATTTTAGTGATTCTAATATCATTATTTACTACAGCCTCTCTATCAATAAATGTTAATTCATATAGCTGCGTTGAATATCCATGTCATTAATTTGCAGTAATTATATTTTACTTTTTATTCCTGATTATAACATGATTATAACCTTATCATGGTTATTGGAAATGAATTCACTCATAAACGCCTCATTCAAGCTACACTGTTGCCCATTAAGCTGGATTGATGTTTTCATACCTCTTTCCATGAAACGATTATGACAATATGATTAATATTTTATGTCTTCTCTGGACCTTATTGAACAATCTCTATGACAGTTAAGATTAATCAATAAAGCTCCGAGAACATAAAAACTTTGCCTGTCAATAACATACCATTTCACCGAAAGAGGTAAGAACAGTTATTCCAATTTGATGGGCTATTATGGGCAACAATGTATATTAGTTTTGACAAAATTTGATCATTTTATAGTTAAATTTCTTCAACCTTTTGTTTCATCCATCGGTCATAGACGGTTAGACTGGACCCAATAGATTTGATTCGCAGAGCCTTAACATCGCCTTGTTATCTTCATTATGCTGAGATGCCAGAGTTATCCAACCTCACCATCACAGAGATTAACAACATCCCCGTGCCCATCGGCTCTCATGCAAACCAGGTAATTTCAATATCCCGTTAACGGTATTAAATAAACGGAAATAAATTATATTCATTAAAATTGGGCAAGCGGGGGAGGGGCGTAGTTTTGAAGATGCCCATAGAAGTTGTGTCGATGCCACATTTATCCTGCCTCATTGTTATTTGAACAAATGTGTTGGCACTCCGCCATCAGAAATAATATTGGTCAGAGAACTAGCAAAAGATTTTTGTTAACAATGAACTTTATAGGGAACTAAGCAAGTAAACTTCATCCTTGATTGACTCAATCAGCAAACAGATATATTTCACAAACACATTTTTTGTCCCGTACACACTAAGAAAAAAGGTGCAAGGATGCACCATTAGGGGTGCAAACCGATGCAACACTGGCAGCACCTTTAGGGGTAAATCCTGCACCCTTTTTAAAGGTGCAATCCTGCACCCTTTAAAAGGGTGCCAGATTGGACATATTAGTACCCTTTATGGTTCAATCCTGCATCTTTAGGGGTGCAAACCGATGCAACACTAGCAGCACCTTTATGGGTTCAATCCTGCACCCTTTAAGAGTGTGCCAGATTGCACCTTTTAGGAGACATGTTAGTACCCTTAATGGTTCAATCCTGCTCCAGTACGGGTGCAAACTGATGCAATAGCAGCACATTTAGGGGTTCAATCCTGCACCCTTTAAAAGGTGCAATCTTGCACCCATCATCGAGGAATACTCGTAAAATTTGCACGTACACAAATACATATTAAACATGCATGATGTTTCTTGGTTAGTAATCATATAATCAAAATATCTTTTTATTGCTAAAACGTGAATGTAATTGTACCATGATCAGACAAATTAATCTATTGGTTAATGATTGCCGAAGGAAAATACAAATCACAAAATTGATGTACATTGTCATAATTTGCTTAACAAATCAAGATAACTGTATTTTTATGAGAACACATGGAAAGTAATCATGAATATGCATGCAATATGCAAACTTTTATTTTGCACCCTTTTTTGGTCGATAGGGTTCATTTTTGTGGGAAGGGTTCAAAATCTTATATTGCACCCTTTTTTGAACCCCTTTTCTTTAAATAGGGTTCATTTTTATGTAAAGGGTGCAAACTCTTATTTTGCACCCTTTTTACACCCTTTTTTCTTAGAGTGTATAGAAAAGAAAATGCAAAGAAAAACTTGTGGATTTAGAAATGTGAGTTCAGTTTGAAAATTGTCAAATTAATGGACTGTCATTGTTTACTTTCCTTCTTAAATGCATTTAATGTTATTTAATATAATTGGTGTTTGTCATTAGAGGAGGGGCGTGGGGTTATCATATACCCTCTACAAATGCTGTAGGTAATATTTGTAAAGATTTTTGTTCCATAATCTTTGTAAGCAATTGTTTTTACGATTTCTGGACAATGTTAAAAATTAGTCGGCAGATTCTATTTGAATATTGCAGGACGCTGTTTTTGGCCCTCGTCAGTTAATTTTTCAATGTCAAGACATTTATTGCTTGCTTTTTGGAAAACTTTCGTAAAAGATGTCAGTCAACTGAGGCCCCATCTCATTCGAAAGGTTTGGCAGCGCCTCATGTTATTTTCTGGTTGATTTATTTTTCTGCAGATTGACAAAATTATGAGGGAAGCCCTGGAGACCTCAAGAGGAATGTTAATACTTCATGCTGTTCCACAATCGTTGCTGGACGATTTGGCCGAATAGGACGATTATATGCAGGAAGAGCAAGCACATGACATCTTGGATGAATAATATTGCACTATTAAAAATGCAATAAGATATTTCTTCGAAAACTAGAAGATCTTCATTCTAATCCCCAAAGATCTTCCCTCTTAAACTTGGAGATCTTTCTTCTACAGGAAATGTCTGTACATCAGGGAACAGCGTTTAAAGGTGAAATTCAGAGAAAATCACAAATATGTCAACTTTTGTATCACTAGAAACTGGTAAGCTAACAGAGGGCCATCGTACAAGTTATAGGTCAGCTACATATTGGGTGATTTATAAAAATACAAATACAACCACCTCCATAGCAGCTGGGATATACGAGAGACTCGCCGGAAAAATAACGATGTTTTAATGACGTCACTATATGGACCACTACTGGCCAAGCAGACGACATCCCATAAAGAATGAACATAATTGCAAAGCCATTATTTGTCAAATCAAAGAGTATCTCTTTGGTCAAATTATAATGAGTTTAGTGTATATACATGTAATGGCTTGTCAAACCATTCAAAGGGGGATATGACCCGATTCTGATAACTAAAATCTTTAGCTTGTAAATACACTGGATAGGGGTTAATTAACAATCAAAGAAACCAGACTTTCAAATTGAAAAAAAAAAAAACGGAATGATATTAAGGACGGCATTTGTTCCCTTTTGAAACGCCGAACATACCGAGGTGTGTGCAGCTGAATATACAACGGCGTCTTTTATTTTTGTATCGCTGCATTTGTCTTTAAAATAAAACCATGCGCGGGGTTAAGAGTGAGGCAATAGATTATACATTTAGCCAGACGATAGTGAAGTACGAGAAAGAACTAAAGAGAAGATGAAAACACAGGCACTGAAAATGTGTGAGATGTCATGGAGCATCGTCTGCTTGTGCAAATCATGTCCATACTGTGATCTCACGCATCTCAGCTGCGTTCGGAGAGCTCTTCAGGTGCTATGCCGGGGCTGTATTTAAGCGTTTTGTAATTTATAATATTCATTAATTCGAATGTTTCCAAGCATTGAATAATGATAACCTTGTCGAATCAAAGTTTCAACTTTTCAAAAATGAAAATAAAGTTAGTTTTTAAAATCAATGAATATCTACTTTAACACTCGTATGCTGGTGTTCTATGGCAAGCTTTTAATGCCATGAAAGCTAAGGTAAAAATAGATTTGTAGAAAGCATAGCATACGGAGCAGTGCCCTGTCTTCATCAATGCCCGTTTCATCGCTGTGATACTATGCAGCGTGGTTGACTCAGCGCCTCTTCAGAGACATGCTGGATATAATGATTTCCCTTCTGTTTCTGCGATCTTGGAGAACAAGCAACCCATCACTCAACATCTTGGAATCGGTTCAAGAGAAATATAAAAGGGTTCTCATTTTGGCAATGAACATGGGTTGTTTTCTAGCTTTGGTTTTTGTAGGGTTACATTGTTATTTTAGCGCCCCTATATAAACTTGATGGGGGACATGTTTAAAGGTAAAAACCAGTTATGGTCACGCAACTGCATTGTGAAAGAAACGTTGTGAAATAGATCATAAAAGGTTGATCATCTAGCATAGATGTACTGCAAGGTTCTGGAAGCATCAAAATGATAAGAAATTTGGCCCAGTCTTCATAAAGTTACAAGCCCTGTACACAGACAGATGTATATGGGACCAAGAACACGTGCGCGACACGTGCGTTTTATCTCTCACACACCAATAGATAAAGTAATTTACCAAATATATCAATTAGTGGGCGGGTTCCGGGAAATTTTTTATTATCATGTATTATTCAAAACATATTCTTTCATATGATTGGTAATAACAGCTTTCATTTCATTTTTTGAAATTGGGGCGTTTCCATTACTGGTCTTTACCTTTAAGCGCTATGCAATTGCAAAGAAATAATTTGCGAATGGTATTGTTTAGAGTCCATTAGGTATCGTGTAACCATGTAACCAAATAAGTAGACAAAGGAAAGTTTATGACTTTGTTGAGTAATTGGTGTTATTAATGAATATCAGATGTAATATACATGTTCAATAACACGCTATTGAAGGAAACCAGTGTAATTCACAAGCAGTGGAAAATTAGAAATAAAAAGCATCGAAAAATGAAAAAGAGGAAGTTATATCTTCGATCATGGTTTGACTTTAGTTGTAAAGAAAAATGACCCACAAAAAACGACACTGATTATTAAGAGATTACAAGTTGGGATGGATTGAATAACTCTATAAACACGGTTGGAATTCTTTGGTTATACTGATTTTTTTTAAATGAACAATTAAACATAACACTTTGTCCTATCGAATGAAAAAAACTATGTCTCCATTCAGCTGAATAATTCCAATGGACTATAACATCATATCATATGAATCGCGAATTGTATTGAGTGTTGAAGGCTTTTGTTTTTGTATGTTTATGGTTCGGAACATATGTATTGTTAAATATCAGATGTAATGTACATTTTTAGTAATACTCTAGACGGAAACCAGGGTAATTCTCAAATAGAATCTTAGTCTTGATTGGCTAGGGGAGTGAAGGCAATTTTAAAACATAAAGCCGGTTGAGAGGTTTTCACGAAAGATCTAAGTACTACTATGTGAGGAAAACTGGGTTTTCAACAAATTGTAAGTGTTTAGGAAATTATTGGGGATTATGTTTTCTCCCATATCCATTCTAAAACTAATACTCAAAGCATTTTAATGTTGTAGGTGTTTTTAACATAAATGTATTCAAAATGGGTATAAATAGACGATTACTCAGTCGGTGTTATCATTGGATTCTTAAAGATAAACTTGAGTTCTGGTAAAAAAAGAAAATGAATTCTCACAGAATCTAACGAAACTTACACTGAATGTTCAAGATTACAAATAAATGTCATGTGCCAAACAATTTTGGAATAAAATGAATACTGGCTGAGTAATGAGCATAGAAAGATAAGGAAATCGGGGTAGTACTAGCCCCGACACCATGTGTGTTGTCCCATATACATCTTTCTGTGTAAGTGATTGTTACTTTACCAAGACTCTGCCAAATTTATGATGATTTTGATGACTCCAGAACCTTGCATTACACTTACTTACATGCTATATGATCAACTTTTCTGATCCATTCCACACCTTTTCTTTCACAATGCAATCGCATTACCAGAACTCAAGTTTATCTTTAACAGGCAAACAAGCCTGACATCACCCCGTATTTTCTCTATACAGTACATTATGCATAGAAATGAGGGGGTCTATATTGGCATTTCCTTTTTTGTTTGTTCAAATGTTGTACATACGTAGATGATTAGATGTACCTGGATACCACAAAATAAAAAAATGTGATAATTTTTTTGTTGATACAAAGGTTGTGGAAATATTGAGCTGATTTCAGGTGTGTACATAATTTTATTCTAGTTTTACGCTGATGTCATAACCTTATGTGTTAAAGGGTATTATATTATATTCAACGAGGCGTGTTAAACTTTCAACTCATGAAAATATTCGGACTATTGAACTCATAACCATTCATTATTTGTAGATAGGGCCTACTCTTCTTATATTATTTACTGTACTAAGTCTTCAGGAATAGTAAAGTCTATATCATTAATACATGTAGGCAGGGGTGTAAAGATTATATTGAAAGTGAATGAATGATATACTGCCTATCAATCTATGGAAAGAAAACTTGTGAAAACATTAAATGTCTACTTATAATTCATATAGGAACTGCATGGAGAATTACGTGATAAAGGCCTATCCTCGAAATGTAATTACTTGCCTACCATCACTTTAATAACCTTTTCACGGTTGTGAGTATTCTGTCTGGTATATTCTTATGTTATTATTATAATAAAGACGTACGTATCAATTCTTTAATAATTTTCCAAAATTGTCTCAGAAAAATGACTATTTTTGGTGATAGCATAATAAAAAAATGTTGATGGTAAAGTGCACAGAATTGAGAAATGTACATGTGCCTCGTTAAAGGTAAGAATGACTGGCTAACACGGTGATGAATAAGAACAAAATGGTGTGAATAGTGAGAGAGAGTGAGAGAGTGAGAGAGAGAGAAAGAGAAGAAAAGAGAGAGAGTGATAGAGAGAGAGAGAGAGAAAGAGAGGGGGATAGAGAGAGAAAGAGAGGGAGAGAGAAAGCGAGAGAGAGAGAGAGAGAGGGAGACAGAGAAGAGAGACAGAGAGAAGAGAGACAGAGACAAAGGGATAGAGCCAGAGAAAGACAGACAGGAAGAAAGAGAAAGTAAGAACGGGAGAAAAAGAAGTAGAAAAAGAAGAAGAGGGGGAGGAGGAGGAGGAGGAGGAGGAGGAGGAGGAGGAAGTCGCCTAAAATTACAACAATGGCCCATTTATAGTTTGAATTCCATCTTGAACTTGAAGGCTCTTTACAATGCTGGTTAATACTGCTTTTGCATTTACATATGATTTTATTCCTAAAATAAGGAATTTGATAACGGAAATTCTTAAAGAAGATTAGGGGGGAGGTAAGGGATGGAGGCATCCCACTTAATTCAACAAACAAAATACATACTTTATACATACAAATTTCCAAAGTTCAATCACCTCTAGCGATGAGGTATGCTACTGTATATTTGATCACGGTCTGGTACATCCTCGATATGATGTCTGGTTGAAAAGGATTCCTTATGACACACACAATAGACTATTTTAAGACCATGGCTTCTATCCTTTGGACTCAGAAAAATCATTGGTGTGCGTAAATATGTAATCCTCACAAGTCACGACATGTATGTTCTTTATCTTCCCTATAGTATAATCGAACATTACGTCAGTCAAACCACAAGGGAAGTATAAACAAGGATGTGGAAAATTGTGTGCTAATAAATTGATATGTTTGGTTTTCCTACACCATCCACCCACTCGTATTTTGGCGACAATAGTCAAATTACTGACTAATCGCCAATAACTCAAAACACAACAACAACAACGTAGACACATCTTTTTCATCCTGCCTGCCTGGTCACAAGTCCACTTGGACTTGGCAGGTGTTGTGCAAAGATCCCAGTTAAGTCCCTAGATATACATAAAGTAGTGGGAAAAATTAGCATATTGAATATTTATTCACGTGTATAAAAAAATTATATGCGATACCCAACCAGTCAATATCTCTATATCATTATCAAGGCCAATCTTGTGATAAATCAGGAAACAAAAAATATTGTATGATTAATGATTGCCACGCTGGAGAAGGAGGGGGACACCATAGCACTGATATTGTAATGCTGATTTGTTATGTTTTTGATTTTGTTTAGGGGGGAGTAGTACGGGAAATATGGATCATCGGTATTTACCCAATTCAGTTTGTTTCAGGTCGTTGAAATAAAAATTGTGACGTAAAAGTTTATTCTCTAACATGATTAACTATAAACAAGGTATATACAAAAAATCAATTAACGATAGATATTTATGAAAGAAAGGAAAAACAAGCATGAAAAACAAAAGCGATGATATGCGCAATTTATACTAAGATTTTCGGGTCTTTCCCTCCGCGTTTTATATCTGCGACTCTTGCCCCTTCACACAATGGCAGAGTTTTTCCCTATTATTTACGATTAAAAAATACCAACAAAAGAAAAACAAATATTCAATAAAGTACCCCTGTAACCCCATCGCAAGCCTCCATAACAATAGACTTTTCCTTCACCACTGATCCGTCATGCTAGGAGTCCACTGGGCCAGCGCCAGTTGGTGCCAGTTTGCGCCAATGCAATTTACTGTGGCGCCTAGTGTCGCCAATAAGGTGCCTAGTGGCTCAAACTGCCTCCCAACTGGCTCGTGGTGGCCCGTAACGGCACCAAATTTGAATGAGGCGGCAAGAAAATATCAAAATGTTTGAAATTTTCGTCGCGCCACTTGCATCGAGCAATCAGCGCCAAGTGTCCGCCAAGTGGCACCAAATGGCGCGAACATATCGCCCTTTGGCGCAAACAATCCGCCTATTTGAATCCACTGGAATGTAATGGCGCGCGCCAAGTTGCGCCAATGAGATTTCAAGTGGCGCGCCAAATGTGCAGTGGCGCGAGCCAAACGGCACCCGATTGGTGACTACTTCGCGCCAAATGCCACCTGGTTGCCCGCCATTCGGCGCCACTTGCCGCCTATCAAAGTTGTAAATATTTAGTAGAGATGTTGTTCATACAGCAGCTGAGGAGGGTCTGAACCAGGTAGCCGATGGCCGGTATTTATATAGTCGGCAAGTAGCGCCAAGCGGCGGCAAGTTCAAACCAATTTGGCGACCTTTGGCACAAACTAATCACCAAGTGGCGCAAAGTAGCCGTCTATTGGCGCGAATGGCGGCAACAGGGTGAATTTTGGAAACAAATGGCCGTGTAATGACGCGAACTGGCGCAAACTGGCGCAACATTTTGGAGCAAGCCGGGTGGCATTTGGCGCACGCCATAATTATGGCACCCAGTTTATTCCACTTGGCGACACATGCCGAGCGGACATTAATTCGGCGCCACAGCGAGCCACTACGCGCCAATCACATAATCTTTGGCGCGAACTGGCACCAACTGGCGCTGGCCCAGTGGACTCCTAGCATCAACGAACACACGAGTATTTTTTAAATGTTGAGAATCCCCTAATTTTTTACCGATTTCACAATGATTTTCTTTGATTTAATCACCTTGTATGAATAAATTGCGTTAATAAGCATGACCAAGTAGGCTATCATTGTAAGAATTTTAGACCGTAAATTAGGGACAAAGATGAAACCTCGTTCAGATACGAGGCAATAGGCCTACAGCGCTGCGGTCTATTTTCAGTTTTTGATATAACCCTACGCTTTACACATTACGCATCATTATGATTACTCTACATATATTTGTTAATGGTTGGGCAATTTCACATCTACCTACCCTATATTAACACCCCCCCCCCCCAATTCATAAGATGGACTTGCGCAAATCTTCTCTCATTTCTGCTACGTTATCGGACCCAACTGCTCTTCCATATTTCATTCTGTGCAAAATTAAGCCGTCCTTATTTCATCTTCCATGATAGAAGGTCCATCCATGGGTTTCTCTTTAGCAGATCTAAATGATAATTCAGCCTGATTAGATCACACTATGGAATAAAGTATTTGCTTTGTATTAAAGCTGCCTGTATTTTTTTATATTATATTTCATTTTGTATCGTTGGTAATGATTTCAGATATTTTATACATAGATTATCATAAATCCAGATGCTATGCTAACATAGTTAAACAAGAATACCACAAGATATGTTTATAAATTAATAATCTCATATAGGATACCAGTTTTATCAATCATCTTTCTCTTTTTGCAAGATCAGGTAATTCTCTGTCGAGCATAATTTGGTGCAAGGGGCGGGGAGGGGATGCAGCTTGTAAAAAAAACAAGCTGTTCCTCGCCATGGCTGTTTGAGGAATACTGGTTATCTGACGAAAGAGTTGTCGGTAGAGTTTGAAACAAAAACGCCCTCGTGTTCTAGAATTTCTCTATACAATTGATGTGTTTATGTACTTTGTTATTATGGGCCAATGGTTCTAGTTCTCGTAATTTCATGAAATCTAAATAAAGCACTTTTCAACGCGTGAATGGACAGCAGCCCACATCATGAATAGCGATAACTATTCCATGCAAACAAGGACTGTCAAATAATAGTATTGCACTTCCTCTTCCGGCCCTTCAAGCCGCAGGGTTAGATTTTGCAAAACCAGCATTCTAGAGTGATATGATTTATAAGGTGTTTCAATTCCGTCGTATAAACACATTGGATTTAATATGGATACCATAGGTGATTGTTTTTTTGTTATGCTTTGAAGCTGTACGTCATGTAAAATGTGAAACGCTGTGATTTCGGAAGTTAGTTATTGATTACCACTTGACATTGGTTTCAAACTTGCGGCTGGACTAATACCTTGTATCAACAGTTTTAAAAGATCCAGCAGGTATTTATATGTTTGTAGTTATGTTTTTGTGTTGTATTAATCATTCGTATTAGCTCCTTTAATATGGCTAAAAACCATTTAAAATTTAGGTATATTTCGTGAATTCACCTAAATAATGACTTCTAATTTTCAACAGATTTCATAGTATGTACTTACTGCATAGATTTAATTGACCATTTTTCCTATTTTTCTCTATTATTATGTTAATTAATTAATTTATTTATCTCTTTTGAAATGTTTTGCTTTGCGTTGCTTCGGTATTCTGTGTTTGATTTTCACTGTAATGTTTTGTCAAAGACTTGTAAGTTATCGGCAAAGTGTTCGGGAACTCAAGGCGAAACTCGGAGATGAATGTGCCCCAAGCTGGCGGGGAAGAAGAACCCGATGGTAGGGTCACACACAACCGCGACCTGGCGTTCCTTTTTAGATAAAAAAAATACTTTAAATTCATTAGAATTGTGGTCGGAGTATTGAAATATCTCGCACATTCTACATTAAAATTAATTATCTATTCCTTCGCTCCTTGTTCTGGGTAGGATTTTTTTGTTGTTGTTTTGTTTGGGGGGGGGGGGGTCCAATTTTCTAGGGAATATTTTCCGCCGACTCAGCCAGCCGCTGAATAAGCGGGAGGGGGGGGGGGGAGGGTAAGAAGCATTTTTTTAGGAAATATTTAAAAAAAATATAGACAAGTGGAAGGATTTACCATCATAACTACATGTACTTGAAAAATGTATTCAAATTATGATAAAATAGATTTCTTTTCATGTCTCGTACATAGTCCCAAAGTTTTTTGTTTCTCTCTCTCTCTCTCTCTCTTTCTCCGTCCACCTCTCTATCTCTGTCTCTCTTCCATTCCAAGTTTTGTTTAATCTTCTGGCTCAATTCTTCTTTATTGAATTACTTTTCCCATTCCGCGTTCTACTTCTTTATTTATAAAATAATATTCTTTTTTACCCCTCCTCCTCCTCCTCTTCCTTCTCGTGCTTAGTATTTTTCATCATTATCTTCATCTTCTTCTTCCTCTTCTTCTCCTCCTCATTTTCCTCTCCTTTTTGTTCTTCTTGTTCTTGTTCATGTTCTTCATCTTTGTTTTCGTCGTATTTTTTCTTTCCCTCCCCTTATTGTTCTTCTTGTGCTTGTTCTTTTTGTTCTCTTTTGTCTTGTTCTTGCTCTCCTTTTCCTGATTTCTTCCTCTTACTCAAAAGAAAGAAATGGATAACATTAGGCGGTGTCACACAGAGGCCAAAAATCCGGATTTTAGTTATCCGGATTTTAGTTTTCCTCTTAATTGCTGTCTGTCGTCAATTATCCCATTAAAAATCCTCTAACGAAGCAAGAAAATTCTCCCTTGAAAGGATTTTTCCAGGGATTTTTCCAGGGATTTTTCTGTGTGACACCGTCTATTGATTATAAATTCCATCTAAAATCTAGAATGGCGGATTTGGTGACATACCGAGCTGAGATGAGGGCCATCGTAAAAATATTCCAATCATACGGAAATGACAGCATGGCTTACTCAAGAGATCACTTCGAAGTAAGAATTACCTTTTTTATCTTTTTTCATATACATTTTTCTTTAAAAAAACTATCATTACCTATTGGCGTCACCTCAGGTATCTCCTCCCGGAATAATTGATTGGGGCTGTGCAGTGGTCCCTATATACTCTTATACGAATAGTATAGTGGGTTCTTAATGTGCTAAGGTGGTGACTTTTCTCTACATGGGGTATCCTTTAACTTCCTATCCGATTCCTAGAATTAAAAATTTACTCCAAGTCAGGGTCATAACAGACTCATAGGTTACCTTTTCATTCTACGATGTCTAATTTTACATGTATACTAATGACCATAAAATCGGATGTGAGTAGCAGTATAAACGAATAATATAAACAATGAAGAAATATTTATATTCAAACTTTATCATTTTATAATTAATTCTGTAATGCTTGCACTTTTTAGTATTGCATTATTTTCAGTTACCTCTGTATGATAAAAAATTCAAACTGTAGGCTAGAAATGGAGATAAATGATCATATTTTGTTCAAGGAAAGAAAGTTACAAGAAAAGTACCTTCATAAGAACGCAAAACTGTTTGAGAATATGTTAACCTAAAAATAAATATTAAAAAATAGGTAGATAAAGATTACTTGGTTTGGTTACTTGCTTTCATCCCTCATTAAAACAAGTATTTTTGTCAAGTAATTATGTTAAACAAGAGAGCTTATTCGCAGTATAAGTGATAATTGACAACAACTTTTTTCATAACTTTTGAAATGTTTTTTTTTAAAGAAAAATAAACGTGAAGAATGCTGTGAGTTACAGGGAGGGCGACTAAACTTCTTCGAGAGTGTCAAACCTGATCACAATACGACTACCACTGTGGTGGAAGTCGAGAAGAGAAGAGGAACTAACATACTCATTCTAAGATGTGGACCCAGTGGTCGTACAGTTATATTCTTGGAATTTGACTCCAAGTAAGTATTTCAGAGTAAATAGCACTTTTTCTTCTTCTCCCATCCCCTTCTTTTTCTTCTTCTTCGTCTTCTTCTTCTTCTTCTTCTTCTTCTTCTTCTTCGTCTTCGACTTCTTCTTCTTCTTCTTCTTCTTCTTCTTCTTCTTCTTCTTCTTCTTTTTCCTCTTCTTTTTCTAGCCTATACCAACCTATTCAAACAAAGTGTTTGAAAAAGAAAATCTAAACGCTAATAGAAATAAAAAATATTAATTTGTGCGGTCTCTTTAGTGACACATGCACTACAAAGAAAGATAGATAAGCAATGTATAACTTAGGTGGATTAACAATGGTCCTGTGTTTATTCTATTGACATGTATTATGCCCACACAAGCTTTTATCAAGGGGGCTTCCCCAGGCACCTAGGATAAGATTTTCACCTAGGCAACAACGAAAGATAATTTTAAAAAATATAATAAAACAGGGTGTCAGAATTTGGGTGCCTTTACTATATTTGAGAGAAAGCTCCAACTCTCATAAAAAGCAGTTTGTATGACTGACAAGCCAAAGCCGATCTAAACTCGTTGATCAATCAATATAATCATAGTGCGCGCTATAAAACGACGACATTTTATCTATTTCTATAATGATTTACATGTATATTACCTTTGTACGTTGAGCTCTTTGAGAACCCATTTTGGGTTGAACTTCACTACGAAAAAAAGCATTATTATTATTATTAAATCACCCCAAAAATATCATAATTTAGAAACGTAACTTGATAAGCTAAAGGGGAATGTTGATTTTATGTGCAATGTCTTTTTGTAGGAGATTAACAGACGAATGGCAGGAGGCACTCTGTCGATATACTGGCCAGACACATGTTCCTAACCCTGCCCTACGAAGAGTGAGATCTGAGCTACCAGCTGTAATGAGGAGGAGGAGGATGGAAAGAACTCTATCAGCCTTTCCTGATAGCGATTACTTTGAACAGGTCAGTGTAAGCAGGGGTGAGGCCAGGATTTTGTGCACAAAACGGGGGAGGGGGCACAATTCAGGAAACAATAATTATGTAACTCCCCCTCCCCCCTCCAACCCCAAAAACAAACATTTTGACAATACAAAAGAAAAGAATGGTCAGCGGATTTTACAGTTTCCTTGTGGGTTGAAAACATGAAAGGGGTGGAAGCATACATGCTGCGGACCAGTAGTTCGTAAATAGGGACTTTTACATTTGCGTGGACTGATACGTGTGACGTCCATTCAAGACAGTGCATTAAAAGGACGTCGAGCGTAGCAATCCACATTGTCTTATTGCAAATATACGGTCCCTATTAGCTTAAGCTATGGTCACAAATCAGAGCAGCGATCGACCGATCAGTAGCCTGCTCGGTCGCTGCTGGAATTAGGCATCGCCCAGCGATCAGGTCGGTGCCCGGGCGGCGACCGCCCAGGCACCGAGCGTATTTTGGGCGGCCAGTGAAAAGTGAGCAGGCGCCGCCCAAATTTTAACTCCGCGCTAAAACTTCAGCGGCAACCGAGCGATGCCCTAAAAACGAGCGGTGCCTGGGCGGCCGCCGCTCGGTGGCCGGTCAGCCGTCGGGCAGAATTGGTTAAAAACTCGCCGCTCGGTCGCCGAGCAGGCTACTTTTGGGTAATGTGACCATAGCATTAGGTACGCATGACCCCCAAATATCCACAGATCTTTAACCCGATGGATAAGTCCCACTTGTGCATTTTAGAATAATTACTGCCAAAGTGATGGAGGTGCTTCATGAATATCTTTTGTTTGCCTCTTGAGAAGAATACTTCCACACGTGTATTACATATATGTACTGTCGGTGCATAAATGAATACTGATTACATAACTTTCATCAGCACGATACCAGTATTCGTCTCGATGGGTTTAACAGTTTGAAGAAAAAAAAGACTGTTATCTGCCCATGTGCTGAACATTAAAATAACAGGTTTGCCCAATGAGCTAGTGACCCACAGTTCGTTTCATAATGATTATGAAGTGAAGACCTACTTTTCAGCGCATCTGACTTCAATGTTCGCTATATAGATTATTTCTATTCTGCTGATCACAACAACGTTACAATAACAAAATGCAGACTTCTGAATTTTTCTGGAGAATTTTTTTTTTAGTACTTAAGACTAGATTGAAAAATTATTGAATGTGTTCCCTACGAAACAGGTTGATTCAGATTCTGAACAGGAAATTCCTCCATCTCCTCCGGTAGCACCCCCTTCTCCAACGGGTTCACTGATCGAAGAGACGAGTGAAAATGACCCCCGCCCTAGAAGCTTGCATTCATTCGATACTGACGTCAGGTATGTAATTCTTATCACTATGCATATGAAGTTTAGTGGTCATTAACAAAACAAAGAAAGAAAAAAAGTACCTTTTTGCATTAAATACATCGCTTTCTGGCTTTCCTGATAATTACACAAAATAGCAGTTCAACTTCATTTGAAATGAAAACATAAGTAAATATCGCACAGCGTATGCAGTACTTATAAAATTGTAATAATAATTCATTATACATTCGCATTTTCATGCAAGGACAATGTAATGTATACAATATAGTCCAGTATTAATGATCAATACTCTATGTGTAAATACTGACATTATGTAGATATCTACATTGCTGTATCTATATAAATTAATATTATACACGTCATATTGGTTCTTGTTTTATAATCTTTTATCAGATTGTAAAGGCCTACATGTAATGTAACTCGCCTTCATCTGTTTGCTACTTCTCTGTCTATCTCCCTCTCTTTCTTTGTCATCTGTATATTCCCCTCCCTGAAAGTGTCCTTTATCTGTATAAATTATTGTTTAGTTTATTTATATGTTCTCTCTCTCTCTATCTATCTCTCTCTCTCTTTCTCTCTCTCTCATTAGTCCAAGGCTTGCAGACTTGGCAAAGTACTCGGTAGAGAAAGAGTTCAACTTTTCAGATCTGCAACAACTCAAAGTCAAGGACTGTGGAGACGACGTCATGTAAGTATAAGTACAACTTATTTGTGTAATTCTGTGAACCTACATCTGAGCACAGTGTTTTCGTGTCTGACTTTCAGTAAGATTTATTGAACTTGTTATAAAGATTTGTTATATTTAATTTAAGAAAAAGTATTCCAAAATCTTATAATAATCAGTCATTCTTCTTTACTAGATTATTAATCATTGATAACAATTTCATAACTAACTGTATATGTGAAGTTTGATTGAATCGACCCTTTAAGATATTTGTTCTTTTTGTTCACGGTAATAGCCCTGTTCTAAATCGGTTTCAGGCTAACCATGCACACATGCCACTCACATTGTATGCAAATTCTTCCCTCTTTGGAGAGTATTCCAGAAGGCGGTTTTTAGAGGTTCATAAGGTTTAAAGGGCCTTTTGTTGTCTATGCTTTTAGCGATGATTTTTAGAACAAATATTTACATGGTCATATTTACAAGTCAGTCAAGGTAAATGGATACATAAAAAGCGTATCAGGACAATTACCCCCTGGGCAATCACCCCCCGGAAAATTACCCCCCGGAAAACCACCCCCGTAGGACGATTACCCCCCGGAAAATTACCCCCCGGAGAATAACCCCCCGAGGACAATTACCCCCCAAGGACAATTACCCCCCGGAAAATTACCCCCCGGAGAATTACCCCCCGAGGAAAACTACCCCCCGGGGACAATTACCCCCCGAGGACAACTACCCCCGAGGACAACTACCCCCGAGGACAACTACCCCCCGGGGACAATTACCCCCGAGGACAACAACCCCCCGAGGACAACTCCCCCCGAGGACAACTACCCCCGAGGACAACTACCCCCCGGGGACAATTACCCCCCATGGACACTACTGAGCCTGGTGGCTCAGTGGTTAGAGCGCCCGTCACATGTACGGAAGGTCGTGGGTTCGAACCCTGGCCGAGTCATACCAAAGACTTATAACAATGGGACCTTCTGCCTTCTAGCTAGGCGCTCAGCATATTAGATTGGAGAAGGGTAGTAATAATTATGTTATGTTATGCGAGGCCTGCTGGAAGAGCAGTTTCATAACTGAAGTGGCTACCCTGGGTAAATAAAACGTTATTATTATTATTATTATTGTTGTTATTACCCTCGAGGACAACTACCCCGAGGACATCTACCCCCACCTCCTTCGACGACAACTCCCCCCCACCCCCCGAGGACAATAACCCCTGGAGGACAACTAGCCCCAATGAAAATCATTCCCGAGGAATTTATAAGACTGTGACGTATAACGTAAGCTTCTCTCCAAATTGCTATTTACAGAAAATTGCATAAACCTTCATTTCAGTCTTTTCAAATTATTCAATTCGATATGGGGGGGGGGGGTGGAGGTTGCCCAATTCCCCCGTAGTTTTGCTAACGAGTAAAGAACAGAAATTACATTTCTTAGAAATTAAACAATACGTTGCGCGCAGATGAGTACGCGTTACAGCCTCTCTCACCATTAATGGCACAACAAAGAAATTAGGATGTAAGATTTCCTTTATGCATCCTCTGTAACTTTTTCATCAGCTGATCGTGTATTTGTCTTTGTATGTATAATGGGCCCTCATCCATGCCGTGATCCATAATTAAGGTTTTCTTCACGTTATTTATTTATTTCTGTTGAAGTATAATATGTTTTCGTGTACGTTAAATTATTTTGAAATAGAAATTGCCTTCAAGTTCTATTTACGGTGCCATGTCAAAAGAAAATAAATATCCGCTCTCTGGTAATTCATCTCATTTGATTTTGTAACTCCAGCAAAGCATTTCTCAACCGGGGTGCCGCAAGAGAATGATTTGGAAAACGTTGATTTTGTAAAAAAAATCAAATACCAGAAACGGTTAAAATATGTAATTACAAGAGAAAATAAAATGTGGAAGATACTAAAGTGTCTTCCTTCCTCGCTCGCTGACAATATTTTGATAGCAAGGAAAATAAGGGCAACGAGAGGCCCGAATATCCTCATATTAGTGTATCAAGGTCATGACCGAATATATCACTTTTTGTATGTACATTCGGCGGCAAGGTGCCCGCATACAGTACTCTAAATAGTTTCTAGTGTGTGGATTACAAACTATTTTTTTACCAGTTTGAAAATGTCTTTTTATTCTTAAATGTGCCCATACGTGTGTGCATAGTACTTGACGAGAGCCAGAGTCATGCAAAATTAATAGTCTGTAAAGACTTTGGGATTTGGGAGAAACTTTTCATTTCTTAAGAGGGTAGCGTGACTAACAAAAAGCTAAAATAACGCTGCTCCAGAGAAATGTATTTCTATGCATTTTGAAAAGCGCTGGACAATTACCTAAAACTTACATCTTTCGTGGAAATTAGGAACCGCGCTGGCGTTGCATAAATTATAATAAAAGGGAAATGTGTAGTAATGAGAAACACAACGTGCTATAGTATTTGAAAGAATATGAGGTCATGCAGGGGATCTTATGGGCTCGTAGCCATCTCTCAATGTGTCAGATCGTCTTTTGCTATTGAATCCTGATTGTCCACGGGGGTAGTTGTCATCGGGGGGTAATTGTCCTCGGGGGGTAATTATCATCGGGGGTAGTTGTCCTCGGGGGGTAATTGTCCTTGGGAGGTAATTGTCCTAGGGGGTAATTGTCCTCGGGGGGTAATTGTCCTAGGGGGTAATTGTCCTCGGGGGGTAGTTGTCCTCGGGGGGTAATTGTCCTCGGGGGGTAATTGTCCTCGGGGGGAGTTGTCCTCGGGGGGTTGTTGTCCTCGGGGGTAATTGTCCCCGGGGGGTAGTTGTCCTCGGGGGTAGTTGTCCTCGGGGGGTAATTGTCCTTGGGGGGTAGTTGTCCTCGGGGGGTGATTCTCCGGGGGGTAATATTCCAGGGGGTAATTGTCCTTTGGGGGTAGTTTTCCGGGGGGTAATTTTCCGGGGGGTGATTGCCCAGGGGGTAGTTGTCCTAGAACCCATAAAAAGAGCCTTCAAGAGCAACTTTTGTTCAAGAAGTATGTATAAAACTAGATAAACAATTTATAATTATTGAATTCTTTTGGAATTAGAATGGTGTTCGGCGAATGTAATTAGGTTGTACACATTTTTTTGTTGAATTTATGCTTATGACTATGGAGTGTGAAGGATGCAATTCCTCTTCGGCAGCTACATCTTGGAGACAAAATATTGTTGAGGAATGCCGGAGGTCTCCTGATGAACGCCCGAGAAATGACCGAGCACATCCGAACATCGCCCGAACAGACGGTTCGTAATATATTTTCAACATTCGTCATAATTTTATTTGTAAATCTTTAAAGAATTATCCTTTCTATGTGCATGTTCTCCTCTTCTTCTTCCTCCTCCTCCTCCTTCTTCATCTTCTTCATCCTCTGCATCTTCTTCTTCTTCTTCATTTCTTCTCCATCATCTTCTTTTTCTTCTTTTCTGTATAATCTTCTTCTTTTTCTCCTTTTTCTCCTTCCTTTTCTACCTTTTCTTCTTCCTCTTCTTCTTTCTTCATCATCATCTTCTTATTCTTCTTTTTCATCTTCTTTTTCTTCATCATCATCTTCTTCTTCTTCTTTTTCATCTTCTTCTTCCTTATTTTCTTTTTCTTCTTCTTCTTCTTCCTCTTCTTCTCGCTTCTTTTATAAATAGGTAGCTGATGTAAAGAAAAATTAAGTGAAATTGCTGTATTCGAAGTCGATGATAAAGTAATAAAACTAATTATATTGAAAAGTAAAAAAGATTCTGGTTCAAATGCCAAGTGTAAAAGAAAGCGTCATTTCTGGACTAAACCACTTGTTTGAAAACTTCGTCCTGAATGAGAAAAAAAAAAATCGAAATATTGTTTTTTTGCTGATGACTTAATGCCCTTCCTAGACGAATAAATTCATGTTATCTACTTGCCATTTCACGCATCTTACAAGGATACTTATATCATTATAATGACATTATGCCTGTTCATTTCCTTCTCAAATATTTAGATAGTTCTTACTATTGTACGAGGCGCTGTTTGTACTGCAAGAGAGGAAGAACATGAACTGATCATCAATATCAAAGGATCCCAGGTATGTCATACTTGAAATTAATTCATGCTACTTCGTACCATGAATGCATAAACATAAGCTGATAACTCAATATACAGAATACATAACAGGCGTTAATCCATTCATTGCCATAATATGGTATTATGTTTGATTAAACATCTATTTTATAATGTGATTACAATAGTACTGGGTAACCACAGCCTCTCTGTGAATAAATGTGTTCTTTATTTAATTTATTTAGCTGCGTATATAACATTCATACATTTGTAGCAATTATGTTACTTTTTATTCGTGATGGTCTTTTTCTCTTCACTACTGAAAAGATAACTATTTAAGAAAGTCATGAATAATTATAACCTTATTCATGCTCAGTAGAAATAAATTTGCTTGTAAATGCCTCGTTCAAGCTACACTGTTGCCCATTAAAGCTGAAATAATGATTTCTTGCCTCTTTCCCTGAAATGATTGTGACAATAAGACTTATATTTTATGGCTCTCATGACTTTATTTATCAATCTCTATGAATAGATTGATCAATAAAGTTCTGGAAAGATATAAACTTTGTCTGACATATGAATTATTTTATTAGAAGAGGTAAAACAAATTATTGCGATTTTGATGGGCCATCATGGGCAACAAGGAATATTAGTTTTGGCCTAATTCGATCTTTTTGTTTTTCAACCTTTGGTTCCTCCACCGGTCACAGACGGTTAGACTGGACACAGTAGATCCGATCATCAGAGCCTGTACATCGTGTTGTTCTCTACATTATGCTGAGATGCCAGAGAGATCCAACCTTACCATCACAGCGATTAACAACACTCCCGTGGACATCGGCTCTCAACAAGACCAGGTAATTTTCCATACTGTCATAAGATGTCCGTTGCCCTTGCACACCATTCAAATATAATGCATCTAGGATAAATCAGACTACTTGAACAACAAATAATGAAATTAGTTACCGATGGGCTCAAATCCGAAAAAAGAAAATCACCAACACCCCCACAAAAACGTCCACCCAATACAACAGAATGTCATCCATATATACTGCGGGGGTGGGTACATCATTCGGTTACGTCGTCAAAGATAGACCGAACTTGGTTTTGTCGTTGATTTTGTTTTTGTTCGCTTGCTCTTTTTTCTTCGTTTTTTAAATAGTATTTTTATAATCTAAATTCTGTTTAAGATATTAAATATTCTAAAATAAATCATTTTTATAAAATGCAGTTTGACAAACGAAGGTCTAATTTTGAAGAAGCCTATAAAAGTTGTGTCACTGCCACATAATTATAATATGCTGTCTCATCGTTATTACAAAAAAAAATTGGCAATACGCCATCGGAAATAACATTGGATAAAGGACTAGCAAAAATAGCATGTAACAAAGAACTAGCAACAACAATTTTTAACAAAGAACTTTATAGGGAACTAAGCAAGTTTAATTCATCCTTCATTGACTTGTAAGTCAATTAACAAACAGATTCTCACAAACATACTCTTCGTCCCTTTTAGAACAAAATGTAAAAAAAAATTGCAGATTTAGGAAAGTGGGATCTTTAGGAGACCTCGAATATTTTTTAATTATTGATGGACTGTTAGTGTTATTTTATTTTATTTTTGTTTGTCATCAAGGGAGGGGCGTGGGGTGCTTGTCACACACTCTCTACAGATTCTGTCGGCTTTTTTTTCTAAAGACTATTTTTTAAAATCTTTGTAAGCAATTATCTTTACGATTTGTGGAGACATTTAAAATTAGTCGGCAGATTCTATTTGAATATCGCGGGACGCTCTTTTGGGCCCTCAACAGAAATTTCACAATATCAAGACTTTTATTATTTGCTTATTGGAAAATTGTCGTAAAAGATGTCAGTAAATTATTCCCCCATCCCGTTCAAAATGTCCGGCAGCGCCTCATGTTGTTTTCTGGTTTATTTATTTGTCTGCAGATTGCAAAGAGTATGAGAGAAGCTCTTGATACCTCAAAGGGAGGTATAACACTTCGTCTTGTTCCTCAGTCGTTGCTGGACGCTTTGGCCGAAGAGAACGATGATACGCACGAAGAGCAAGCACATGACATGGTAGATGAATAGAAGTCCTCTTTTAAAAATCAGAAAGATCTTTCTTCGAAAACTAGAAGATCTTTCCTCTTAAACTTGAAGATCTTTCTGCTAAAGTTAGAAGATCTTTTTTCTACAGGAGCTGTCTGTACATCAGAGAACAGCATTAGCACTATTATGCTTGTGTTCTATATGGCAAGCGTTTAATGCCATAAAAGTTAAGGTCAAAGAAATTTGTTGATGGAACTCTGTGGCAATGAGTGCCATCCGTAGCATACAGAGCAATGCTCTGTATACATCAATGTTCGTGTCATTGCTGTGAAACTATTCAGTGTGGGTGACTCAGGGCCTCTCCAAGAAACCTGCCAGAGATAATGATTTCCCTTTCCGTTTCTGCAACCTTGTTGAACAAGAAGGGTTCTCATTTTGTCAGTGAACATGGGTTGTTACATATTTGTTAATGTTAGCTTTCATTTCTGTAGGGTTGTATTATTGTTTGAGCAGGACATTTTGAAACGCTTTGTAATTGTAGATATAACTTGCAAATGGTATTGTTTAGATCTCATTAGGTACCTTGTAACCATGTTGAACCCAATATGTTCATAGCGGGGCCGGAAACATACACATCAAAACATAAACTCAGAGAACTGTAAACCCAAACACGAAACTAACAAATACATAGAAAAAGTGCAATTTTATGACTTCGTTGAGTAATTGTTAATATTGTTAAATATCAGATGTAATATGTATGTTCAGTAACACTCTATGGAAGGAAACCAGGGTAATTCACAATCAGTGGAAATAAGAAATAAAAAACATCGAAAAGTGAAAAAGAGGAAGTTATATATCCGGTCATGGTTTGAACTTATATTAGAATGCTAAGTTCTAAATAAAATTGACCTTCACAAATTTTGACACTGATTAAATGAACAATTTTTTTAAATAATTGTATTTAAAATGAGTATGAGGAGACTATAATTATATAACTGTATTCAAATTGGATGTGAGGAAAAGATTCAGTCGGTGTTTTGTATATGAGGTTTTATATCCTATCCTTTAGATAGTCGCAGGGAATGACAGGTTTTTACAAATACAATTGTACGAAAGCCCCCATATTTACTCAACAGATTATTCAGAAAGTGTTAAATAAAGTATATTGAGATACTGGTGTAAAGAATAACTATCTATTGATAAGACAATTTTGTCTAATTCTGCCGGAGCTTTCTGTAATTCATTTTACTCTCTGTTTGTCCAATTTCACGATCATTAGAAAACCACTATAAAGATTGATTGATTTTTCATGAGTTTTCATCTTCTTCTTTCAGTATTATCGTTTTATTTTTAACAGAACAAAAGCCTGACATCACCTCCGTATTTCCTCTATCAAGTACATTATGTATAGTTATGATGGGTCTATATTGTGGTGACGATTCGTTTAGATATATTGGCATTTTGTTCAAATGTTGTACATAACTTAGATAAACATGTACCTAAATACCACAAATGTGATAATTTTGTTGATACAAAGATTGTTAAAATATTGAGCTGATTTCAGGTGCATACATACTTTTATCCTAGTTTTACGATGATGTCATAACCTTATGTGTTAAAGAGTACTATTCTTGTATTATTTACGAAACTACTTATTCAGAAATAGCAAAGTCTATATCACTTACATGTAAAAAAAACATATTGATAGTGAATGAATGATAAACTGCATATTAATATATGGAATGAAAACTTGTTATTGACATGAGTATTCTGTCTGGCATATATTTTATTGTAATTAAAACAAATACGTTTATATTCTTTAATAATTTTCCAAAATTGTCTGTGAAAAAAATGTACTTGTGCTTCGTTGTATAGGTAAGAACGACTGGCTAACACGGTGATGAATAAGAAAAAAGTAGTGGGAAAAGTTTATGTGTTTGTGTGTGTTTGTGTGTGTGAGAGAGAGAGGGGAGAGAGAGAGAGAGAGAGATAAAGAGAGAAAGAAAGAGAGAAAGTGAGAAGGGTAGAGAAAGAGAAAGGGGGAAAAACCCTCTCGTGTTCTCATCCTTTATATATTTATGTCTTAGAAAAAGAAGATGAAGGAAAACAAAGAATGGAGGAGGAGGAGGATGAAGAAGAAAATGAAATGTCGCCTAAAATTTCAACAATAGCACATTTTATTTTGAATTACATATGGAAGGCTCTTAACCATGCAGGTGAATACCCTGTTTGTATATAAATATGATCCTGATGTATTATGGTTTTCACAACTCCTTTGTTATTCTTAAAAGATTAATAATAATAAAAAAGGAATTTGATGAAGGAAATTCATAAAGAAGATTAAGCCGGGACGAGGAATCGAAACATCCCACTTCAACAAAGAAAATACATATTAACATAATACATACATACAAAAAGTAGTCATCAGCCCTCAAATCAGTGATTCTTATGAGTTACTTGTATACTCGTCCACGTTTCTAAAGTTCAACTACCTCTAGCGATGTGGTATGCTACTGCTTATTTAATCAAGGTCTGGTACATCCTCGATATGATGTCTGGTTGAAAACGATTCCTTTGGACTATGGCTTTTATCCTTTAGACTCAGAAAAATCATTGGTGTGTGTAAAAATGTAATCCTCACAAGTCATGACATTTCATCTTCTTTATAATCGAACAATTTACGTTGGTTGAACCATAGGGAAGCATAACAATGTCTCAATTTGCAGATGACACAACCATTTTTGTAAATAATTCAGAATCATTGATCAAGGTTATGGAAGAGGTCCGAAATTTTGGAACAGTAGCAGGTCCCAAAGTGAATTGGGATAAGACTAAAATAATGAAGATCAATACAGATTATGCGAATGGAGAATGATAGGAAAGTACGGAACAACCAATGAATATTTGGGAATATATATCGGGAAGAATAAAGGGAAAGTGAATGTTTAATTTGGGGTGAGAAAATCGAGAAAAAAATTCAAAATATATTGAAAAACTGGAAACAGAGAATATTAACGTTTTATGGTCACGTGGTTAATATCAAAGCCTTAATCGATTCGCAAATTGTTTTTACGGCAACTGTAGTACCTGCTCCTAATTTTGTTATTGAATAAAAGTATATATGCTTTTCTTTGGAGTTCAAAAAGAGAAAGAGTGAAAAGAAATGTCTGTATAAATAAAAAGTTAGATGGTGGTCTTGATATGGTAGACATAGAATCGAAAATAAATTCTTTGTATTTATCTCTGATAAGCAAATTATTGGATGAACAAACTTGTAGATGGAAATCATTATTCAGATATTAGATTGACAACATAGGAATTTTTCCAAATATCTTACGATACAATTTGAATAAGAAAGATATGAAAATGCTGTGTATACAAAATAGACTGTCAGAGTTTTATCAAAATCTTCTGTTGCATGGTCAGAATTTAAACACCTTCAGGAAGCATATATATATATATATATATATATATATATATATATATATATGGATATGGAAAATACGGGTACCAATAAATTTATATGTTTGCTTTTCCTACACCATCCGCCCTCTCGTAGACACCTGTAGACATCCTGCCTGGACACAAGTCCATTTGGACTTGACATGTGTTGTGTAAAGATCCCAGTTAAAGTCCTTCGATATGACATGGAGTATTGGGGGGGAAATTACCATATTGAAATACATGTATCAGTTAATACCTGTATATCAGGGCCTATCTTGTGATCAATCAGGAAAAGAAAATCAATCTGAAAGAGGAGGAGGAGGGGGGGGGGGGTACTATAGCGGATTGTAATGTTGAGTTTTGTTTTATGGGGGGGGGGGGGATTGGTCTGTACTAGATATTTGGGCAAAAGGCCAATCATCGGTATTTACGCCATTCAGTTTATTTCAGATCATGGAAATAAAATTTCTGACGTAAAAGATTATCATCTAACATAATTAACTATAAACAATGCATATCTAACAACAACAAAAAACTCATTACTTCATAAAAAATGATTAAAGATAAATATTTATGAAAGAAAGGGAAAACAGCATGAACAATGAAGAGCGATAAAAATGAGCACTTCATACGAAAATTTTCTGGTCTGAATTCACTCTGCGTTTTATATCTGGGACTCTTCCCCCTTCACAAAATGGCAGAGATTCCCCTTAGTATTTCAGAAAAATAAAAATTGAAATTAAAAAATGCCACCAAAAGAAAAAAACAAATATTCTATTTAAAAAAAAGTAACCCCATTGCAAACTTCTTTGACAAAAGAGTTTTTCTCCCCTCCCCCTAATCTGTCAAGTCAACACAAGAGTATTTTTTTATACAAATTTGTGAATTCCCTCATCTTTAAGCCATTTCGCAATGATTTTATTTGATCTGGTGCCCTACTAGAATACAATTGAAATGCATGAATGCTTTCATAATTGTTTGTCCAAGTCGCACAATTTGGCACCATCGCTTCCTCATTTGATTTTATGCAGTAGCCAAAGTTAGGAGTCCTTCTCACTTCTTGTTGGGCAGCCGACACAGCAATACCATTCCCAACTCAACATCATGGATCAGGTATCAATTTTGCAAGTAGTTTGCATTTGGGGGAAATGATGAGATGGTGACTTTCTTTCTTCGATTTTACATGCCAGGGATTTTTAAGAATTGGAATTAGACCCTTCTCTACAAAGAGTTTCTACTAAATATCAGGTAATCATTGTTTGTCTGCAACCGAGAAAACTTATACAAAAATTGTATTTACTCTATGAATTTGTATTATGTGTACTATCGTACTGGAATAGCCTATTAGAAGAAAATTATAATGATATTACAGTGTTTTAGACCGCGTACACTGGCGTAGAGTTTCATTGAGCTTAGGGAAATATGGAATAGGAATGACAGGTGCCGATATAGGTTTTTTATTTTATTTTTTTAAACCAGTTAGTTTTGAAGAGACCTTATGCAATATACTTATTGTACTAATGAGATTGAATATAAGCATGTCATTAAAATGAGTTGTTCTTGGGAAATAAACATAACTATTGTAGCTTTTAATTTGTTTATTTCTTTTTAATATATGTTTGGTTATCAGAGATCATATCTATGTGATATCCTATGAGATATGGTCAGTGTATTATGCTCACATTCTGCCCCAAGTTCGCAAGCTCTGTGCAGATTATGCTGCTGTATTCTTTGTAACCTATTTCAGAAAATGAAAACAACTTTCTATTTCTGAAATGTATTGGTAATGAATACTAATCATGCAACTAGGGAAAGCAAACAATGGAAGATGGTTGATTTAAAGTAGTCCTCCGCATGATGCAAATAGATTATTGTGCTCGGGTACTGACGTTTTTAAACCAAACATGTACAGGCTTTCCCAAAGCTCACTATGTAAACTAGATTGTGTAAACAAATGAGGTTTAACCTTAGAAAAGCATTTAACTTAAAAGCATAATCAAGTACGTAAACTTTAGTATAATTATAATTATACAAAAAAACAGTTTCGATAATAATTAATATTTTGCTCTTAGTAACATTCTTGTTTACCTATGGGCCCACAACTTTGTTTTCATTTGTAGAGGAGGGGCTGGGGGTGGGTATACCATTAATGTCCCAGGTGTAATATTTATCTTTTATAAATTTGCTCAAAATCACTAGGATTGAGTCACGATGGCGACTGTAGAGGCATTAGAACCTTCTACCTGTGGTGGAAAGAGGAAAGAAGCTGTGGTATCGTTCATGACTACAGATAGCCTGGATGATGCATCTGAAAAGGTATGCCATTTTCTTTATATAGGGTGGGAAATGAGAGATAGATAGGTCGAGAGCGAGAGAGAAAGAGAAAGAGAGACAGACAGACAGACAGACACAGAGAGAGAGAGAGGGAGAGAGAGACAGAGATAAAGATAGAGAGAAAGAGATAGAAAGAGAGTGTGTGCATGAGAGAGAGAGAGAGAGAGAGAGAAAGAAACAGTGAGATAGATATATTGATAGAGAGAGAGAGAGAGAGAGAGAGGGGGGGGGGGGTCGAAGAGAATTATAGAGATAGATAGATATAGTTAGAGATATAGAGAGATTGGTAGATAGACAGATAGAAAGAAAGGAGACTGACAGACATAGTGGAGACATTACGAGTGAAAGAAAGAAGGACATGCAGAGAAAGATGAATAAAAAACAGAGAGGCGGATATATGTGGTAAACAAAAAATCATATTATGAATATACAGGAGAGGAACAAATCAAAACTTAATTCAATAAAAACGTTGTAATTTTTTTTTAGAAGCTTCAGCATTATGTTTGTTTTACTTGCTTCAAAATCATAGCCACATTTTTAAATCATGTATGCAAAGTTTGGAAAGTGAATAAATTTGACTTCATTGGCTATATTTTATATATTGACGATTTACTTTCTTCTTTTCAGACGAAGCGAAACATCTGGCGTACGGCATCGATGTTATCGCCTTGCGAAAAGGTCTTATCCTTTCTTGATTGCGAAGAAAAAACTGAATTTATGACAGTAAAGCCTGTTGAAATCAGTAAAAAATTAGAGCCGGAGAAGAAATACCTCTGCTTAAAATATGGACCTAAAAAGAAACCCATGTTCATCCATCTGGATTTCACAGACGAGTCACGGTAGACAAATTAAATTTTAATTTTCTAGATTGATGTTAATTCATTTATTCATTATTTACATATGAATTCGTTTATTAATTTATGTATAGATTAATTTATGTATAGATTAATTTATGCATTTTATTTATGAATTCATTCATCTATTATCTATGTTTATATTTATTTATTCCTTTCATAAATAAATCTTTTTTAAACCTCTATTTATCTTTCTACTTATTCTTTTATTCATTTATTTAAACAGTGTTGGAATAGGGTGCTTTTTTAAACAGAGTGTTTGTATTACACAATTACAAGGCTCCCTGTATAAATAAAATAATGAATATATACAATGATAACAAAAAAATATATATAGTACATGCAATAATGCATACGATGGAAACCATTTATAGTAGTTAAAACAGTTAACAGTCATTTAAACGATCATGATAAGCAGAAAATGTAAATTCTTCACATGCTTACGAACAATTGGATAAAAAAAAATCCCTTTAGACCTCTTTTGAAACTTGATTAAGTATTTATTTTTTAATCTGATGGCAGACAGTTAAAATTCAGAACCGCTGAATAAACAAAACAAACTTGTAATCTTTGTTATCACTTCATGGTAAATATGCCACTATGGTATTACCGCGTTGTCACGTCATGTTGGTAAATCGAAAATTGCAAAAAATAAATATACAAATTACACCATCGAATTTTCATAGAGAACGGCCAATGACATAAAATGAATGTATTTTTTTTTCTTCTTCTGGCCTACAATACTTGTATAGAACAGTAAATAATGAATAGGTGTTGTGCAAAACGCGATAGTAATATTGATGTTGTGCTGAATTCCCCAAGTCTATGATTACTGGATGTATTGTGGCGTCATCTAATTTTTTTTAGTGTATATATGCCTATTCGATATGTATACCATCGGAACGCAATCAAAAACTGCAAATGTCTCTTTATAAAGGTCGACTATAATGACTTTAATCCGTCGTCAGAATGCTATCACCAAAAGGTATAATAGTAATATAAATATTTCCTTTTACAATTTTATTATTTGTCACGAGATATCACCTTAGAAGTGTACTCGTAAAATTACGAAAATTTTCAACGCATTAATTAATTAATTATCATTTTGAAAAACAGAAATCATTGGTGCATATTTTAAATCTTGTTTTCAGTGAAAATTTCGACGAATGGCATGACTTTCTCCGGCGGATGATGGGTTTGGAGTCTAGTCCTCAACGTAGGAGTACAGAGAATGCTCAGACTCTACAAAAACCCAAACCAGCCTCTAAACCACGAATAATGTCATCTTTCCAACTGTCCATCCCGGTGGCAAGTAAAATCATCTTCAATTCAAACGGGTCATAGTTCATCCACATTATCATCATCATCATCATCATTTTCAATAATAATAAGAAAAAGAATAATAGTGGAGTCTTGTATAGCGCTCATGTCTAATTACCCTGGCTTTAGCACGGCTGCGACAGAAATTCGAACCCTGCATCTTGTGGTTTACAGTGCGGAGACTTTTCCACTGGACCCTATACCTCTACATCATCTTCATCATCATCAGAGGTGTCGTGGTCTAGCGGATACGTTATCGGACTGCATATCACATGGTTCGCGATTCGAGTCCTGCCTTGTCATTTGACAAAAAAATAATCCATATTTGCCTATTTCTAACCAATTGGGTAGGTAGGAAGGGATTCTCTGAATGCTGCGGCACCGAAAACGGTAGTCTAGCTTAGCCGGCAATGTCGGAGTAATATTGGAGCGCCTTGGACACCATTCGTAGTGGATATAGGCCTATATGAATTATAATGTGTGAGTTATTATATCATTTTTATTATCAATAATATTACTATTAGTATTATTGTCATTGTATTTATTATCATCATTATTATTGCTATTATTATCATTATCATTATCAATAATGATATTATTACTATTATCATTATCTTTAATATTATTATTATCATTATTATTATCATTATTATTATTATTATTGTTATTATTATTGTTATTGTTATTATTGTTATTATTGTTATTATTATTATTATTATTCTCATCATCATTATTATCATCATTATCATTATTGTTATTATCATCATGAGCACTATCTTTAACACCTCAAATCCTTTCATCTCATTTCATCTAAATGACTTCAAATCATTTCGTCTTGGTCTTTTTGTAGCCACACCTCGGAAAAAAAAATAAAGGAAATAGATATACTGACTTTGACCAGGCGCGGATCAACGGGGGGGGTTAGGGGGTTTAAACCCCCCCCCCCCCCTTGGGCGGCCCAAAAAAAAAAAAAAAAAAAAAAAGGAAAAAAAAAGAAAAAAAAAAGAAAAAAAGAAAGAAAAAAGAACGCACGCTGGAGAGAAACCCTTTCAAGTGCAATATTGTGAGAAGATATTCAACTCATCTGGTAACTTAACCAAACACATGATAACTCTGGATATAACTGTGTATTAAACTGTTACTTGATTTAAAAAGACGTTATCATGCACTGCTTTTTATGGTCTCCATTGTGTTAATAGATGCCAGGAAAACATCACTTACGGGGTACAAATAAACACCCCCCGGCCGGAGGTCGGAATGACCGCATGCGTGTTGCCAAAATGTCCGGTAAAGGGGTACTTTTCGTGCGACAAAGTCCGGCCCGAGAATTGTAAAAAAAGGGGTGTATTTGACTTTTCACCCGGAGATTTCTTTAAAAAGGGGGTGTTTTTCTTTTTTTCTCTCATCTCTTTGGACTCATTTTTGAAATTATTCCGAATTAAGGGGGGTACATTTAGCATTTTTCCTGATTTAGGGGGGTCTCCAGGGCAGGAAAATCCCGCGAAAAGCCCGCGAAAGGGGGGTTCGGAAATGTTGGCAGTCCTCAGATAGGGGGTGCTTTCAAAAAGAGGGTACGAGCATATTATGCGTACCCTAAATAACACTGAGTGGGGGGCCGGGAAACACCCCAACAAAAAATCGGCTCGCCGCTTCGCGGCTCGTGGACGATGCTCCGCATCGTCATTATTTTGGTCAAACCCCCCCCCTTAGCAAAAAGCTAGATCCGCCCCTGTTGAAGAAATAACAAACAGAACCCCTCTATTATTTTTTATAGATTATTAAACCGGCGAACTCCAGTAAATCTCCCGGGACTCCAGACGCTGTCTTCAAACCACCATTCAGCGATACGGCCTCCGGGAGCGAGTCGCCTGAAAGCTTGGACAGTGATAGCGCGTCGGATATCTCGTCATTCCACAGTTTGAATTCCATTATGTAATATATAGTTCAAACTTTTGTTCGACGAGCATTCAGGATATGCAATTTTGAACTCCAAATTGTAAAAGATAATAAAATAGTCAAGATGTTTATATTAACTCATAACTCACTGCTCTCATATACTGCATGCCAGCATACGCAATCGTCATGTACTGAATAAGATACACAGGCTAGTATGGCTATAATACTACATGTATCACTATTAAGAACAAAACACAAACATAACTTTTTGAAATATTGGGTAAATTTTGGAATTTTGAAATAGGTACTGATCATATTCATGTACACGACCCTAAGTGCCGCGGGATTTTGACTACTTTTCAAAATATGTTCAACCCCACGAAGTTTATTTTAATTGTGTTAAACAAATTGCGTATAAATAACTATATAACTTTATTAACGAAGACTGCCTTCAAGCAGATCGAAGGAGAACAATATTTGTTCACCCCCTCTCTCTCCCTCTCGCTCTATCAATCTATCTATCTAACTAACTAACTAACTAACTAACTACCTATTATCTTTATATCCTCGTTTCTCATTTTCTTTCTCTTTCCCTCTCTCTCACTCTCCTCCTACCTATCTACCTATCTATCCAATTGACGAACTACCTATCTATCTCTATATCTTCATTTCTCTTTTTCTGTTTCTCTTTCTCTATCTTTCCCTCGCCACCTACCTATCTATCTATTTATCTATCTATCTCTCCCTTACTCACCCACTCCTTCATAGTATTTCAATTATTTTAAATCATAGTCACGTTAAGGCGTAATCTGTCCTAATTGGCCAAGTATTTGTTATAGTTCATTATGCTTTATTTTCTCTTTTCATTAGTGACAAAATATATGACTGCCCTAAAGACCTTCTGAGTCAACACCAATTCAAGGACTATCAAGACGAGATCGTGTAAGTAATAATTTTCTTCTTTCGATTTTTTTTCTAGATGCAAATATATGTATTCACATTTTGATGTTCGTTCCGCAACTTGAGTTTATAATTATCTCTTTTTGACTTTCCTGGCACGAGCTTCGCTTTGAAGGTTTTCAATATATATATATATATATATATATATATTATGTTGAACAGATTTGGACCATAATTATGTTCCACTGCAAACTGCACTAATATTTTATAAATCAATAGTTCAATGTAAGTTTGATTACTGTAGTTTAATTTTGGGGAATGCCGGGAAAAGACGTTTAGAAAGTTTGCGAAAATTGCAGAATAGGGCACTTCGGTGGAATTCCAAGTTGAATATAAGTCCTTTTTCCGAGATTTATTTGTTTGTTTGAAAACAGAAAATCTATCAGAACAGAGAAATAAACATTTGTTATGTATATTGAATAACAAATTTCAAGAAATGATATATCTGGTAGGTTTAGAAAGTGTTTAGTTATAAAAAATAATATTAGTTTAGCTTGAGAATTGCACATAAAGCCCTTAAAAATCTTATTGTGCACGGCCTGCGGAAGAACAGATTTTTTTTAAAATTTGCATTTGACGGTTTTGCGTAAAACTGTTTTTTTAATATATTTTGTTTGCAAAGGTCGACTTTTGTATCATTCATTCCTGCTCTATATTTCTTTCATTAAAGTAATTATCACCATTGGCATGTTTTGTATAAAAAGGGAAACTGTCAACAAATTTGGTAAACTGAGTTTTCTATAGAAATCCATGCCTTTGTGGCAATTTTGTTCGAAATTTGGAGCAATAGTTCCTCTTTTTTAGAATAATGACCTTATTTTCATTTTTTTTCTTTTGCGAGATTCAATGGCTAATCTTGTTATTGTTGCAATACTGATGTGAACAATTTCGTAAACATTACCTCATATACATGTATCTGACTTAACATTCAAGATTTTTTTTCGTCTTGATTTATTTGTGGGTGATATCGATCATTACGATTCAGTTTTTAAATTCTCATTATAATTGGAATGTTGCATTTCTATACTAGACACCTTTTTTTCTTCTATCATGAAATATTTGTAGCTTTTTCACTTTTTTAATCTAAAGGGAAATTCCTCCTTCCTCCCCCCCCCCCAAAAAAGAAGGGGGAATGCGGCAAAAAAAGAATTCAGGGGAAAGACAAGAACACTAGATTATTTCAATAAATTATCACATCGAATTTATATTTAATCAGAATTTTTTTTCCACTTTTGATCTTTTTAAAATTTCTTTATGGTATTTATATGGCGAAGGAAAAAAAGGGATTCATTATCATTATTGGTAATGCGATATCGAGTTAATGGCTTGACTACCTAGGATAAGGTTAACTCTTTTCTTATATACCAAGGCTAGGAGGAAGTTAACTCCTGTCATAGAATGCCAGAAGTACTTGGCCAAAGAATAAAAAAGAATAACATGAGATAGTTTTTAAGTTCCTTGAACTATCATTTCAAGAATTTAAACAAAGCTCAAGAATGAGAGGGGGGGGGGAGGGATGGTTACAAATGTCCGGTATTAACAATTGTTTTGGTTTAATGTAAATTTAAATTTAGTCTCGTTCTAAGGGGCAGTCCCCTCCCCCTTGCTTCTAATCTGGATACGCCTTTCATCGCTTCCATCGTTTTCGTCCAGCCATTATTTACACAACATGGATTCTTTGGTATTTTCAAAAACGGAATCTTATTTCATTTTCTCTCAGTGTGACCCAATCGGTGCCCGATAGCGAATTGCACGTTGGAAACACCATCGCATTGAGAACTGGTGAGGGGACTACTGGTGAAGGGACTACCCCCAAGAACGCTAACAAATTCAGAGAGTACATCAAAAAAACTGAAGCACCAACGGTTTGTAGAACTTTTCACTACACGATAAAGTCTTGACTTAAAATGGATCGAAGGGAATAGACATATTCCGTCAACTCCTCATATTGTAGAGGTTTCTTGCTTTCAGATTTATGAGAGCTCACATGTTTTTTAAAGATATAGATTTGAAAAAAATGTAGAGATTGTTTAATAATGTCTGATGATAGTTCTTTACTTATCTCCCTGAACATGCTGAAATGTAATCTTGTTGTAAAATTGTTAATCTCTCTGTAACATAATAATAAATTCATCTTCAAATGCAACTTCAGTGCCCTTTAATACTGCAGGCCGTATTGCTTGAAGAAAAAAAAGCGCTATATAAGAACGAGCTATTATTATTATTATTATTATGTTTCAGTAAATTTTTTCTTCATTAAAATGAATAGTTGACATGTTAGGCTATCAAAATGGCCCATGGGTGACTTTTATAGTCTATACCATACGGTTGTGTTTTGTCTATTGATTCCTCATAGTAACACTGTTTCACCCGAGTATACTCATAGTATATTTTTTTCGCCATGTATCAGATAATGTTGGCTGTTACACCAGGTGTTGAAATCACGATGAAAGATGGAGAACAAGACCTGACCATCAACATCAGAGGCCCAAAGGTATTATCAACAGTCTTCTTTTAGATGCTTATTGTTTGGTTCATAGTAGGCCTATTCATAACTATTCTGTCTTTGTAAGTAGGTCTGCTTATCATTGCCGTCCATATTGTCTGTATCATGATGATTGTTTATGTTGCTGCGATGTCACATGATTGTGAAGTCCCATTTACCCTTGGCTTTTTTAATTGTTTTTATTTGTTTGTGATTTTCATCGAGATTTAGTCAATAATTTGTGATCCTTTTCTGAAACATTATGATTTACTCGTATTTACAGTATATACATACTATCCTATCAACTCCTAGATAGCTTCTTTTACAATGCAACCACGTTACTAGAACCTCATTTAGGCGGACTGGCACAACTGCCCCCCCCCCGCCCTTGGAACCCAAATAAAAAACATGCCCCTTTTTAAGCTGAAGCCCATTTTATTACATGGAATTTTAGGAGTTAAAAAGGGGCCCCAAAAAAATTCGCTTCGCTTGGCAGCAAATTTTTCGTATTTTGCCCACTTTTTTGCAAAACCCTCTGATCCACTCCTGTCCATTACCACCATCTTTGTAATCATAAGTTATACTGTTATTGTATGTTTTTGTTCACCACTGAAATCAGACACAGAGACCTGACGCAGTGGAAGCTGCCTTGAAAGCCTGCAATCAGTCGAGGCTTGCTATCGCGGAGATCAACGGCGCACCAATACCAGTAGGAACCCATGAACACCAGGTAATTTATTTTTTATTTTTATCACCTCTATTTCATCAATCGAAAACCTATACCATGTTGAACCAGGGGCGTCAATCTATTGCACGATTGATTTGGGGTGAAGTGGCAAAACTGGCAAACTCACTATTCGTTATAATACATTAGATGGTGCATATCAATCTTTTTCAGGGCCTTTTTTTAAACTCTAAACCCTGAAAGTTTATTAAAAGGACATAAACTATCATGCATTGTCCATCTATCCCTCATTTTAAAAAGATTTGTTGAATATGCATGTATATTCGTGAAATGCAATTGTTTTTTACTGTCATGTGTTTTTTCTCTCCAGTTGATTACATTAGAAAATTCAAGAAACACTATTGGATTGGTTTAATGGGTGTAAAGGGATCATTTTAATTTACCAATGCATGTACATTAGCATTACAGGCCTTGCCAACTATACACACTAACTAAATACACAGGTGCGTAAGAGGAAGTATATTAACATTAGGTGTATTTCATCATACATTTTACAAATATAGATGATGATGTCAGTTCTACTGACTTTTTGTTGATCAAAGATTGTAAACGCGCAGTGGAATGATCTAAAAGATTAACAGTCAACACATTTCATTGTAACAGGCTATATGAAAGGGAAGTCATCGAGAGAAATTCATTTTGCTTTGATCGCGATCACTCACCAGTGAAAACCGCACACTTAAATCAACAGGTGTGAATCAATCACCGTCAAATTTTGGCTTTATAATTATGGAATCATTGCCGCATATTTCTTTTTATAGATGCCATGACATATTTTGACTTAATTACTGTAATACTTTTCGTGTGACTGGTTTATTGGTAGGTTGCGCAGATATTGAGAGAGGCCCTGAGAGGAGATTCATCTGAAGGTCACCTCCTTCACCTCATTCCGAGGTCGCTGATGTTGGCCGAATCCGATGTCCAAGAGACTAGGCATGTTAATGTCGAAGGTAATTCTAGTGTCTCTGGCAACACAACTACCACTGGTAACGAGGAAACGGAGTGCTGATATTATAACTATCATCAGCTGCATCACAAGGCAAAGACAATAGTTTGCTATTTTTATTAATTAAAATGATTATCTAAAATGTGGGACTTTGGCAGTCCCCTCCACAAGTGAATGAAAGGAAGAACCACAGAACACAATCCTGAGTTAATAATCATCTAATGATGAGCCAACTAGATTTCCATTGTGGTGGCAAGAAGATTATGACAATTGGAAATAAGTTATATGGCACGTCAACAACAAAATCTACCTGTTTGATAGTTCTTTGTGTCTTCCTAGTGCAGGACAACTTTCTCGGACGTGTACTAGTTTAATTTAGTTGCCAATAGACACTGAAAGTTGTCTGCAGGGAAATAAATGCAATACGTTTCATAAAACTCATTTATAATAACTGATATCATCCTGATGAACTTGTATTGTAAGAGTGTGATGACTTCTTTCTCAGAAGGAATAAATAATTATCTCTGAAATCATGCATTTGGTTAGAAATTTTGAAGATGCATGCTAAGCATCGAAACAAAAATATATATGGCTGAAAAGCCAAAGCCCGTATAACTCTTTATTCATAACATGACTGAGAAGAAATTTACAATGTCTTTATATTTAAAAAAAGGCACTTTGTATCTTTGATCAAATATGACCCTTGATTGACCTCTAGATACGGAAGACTAAAGGGGAATCCCCGTCAGTTATTATACATGATGACGTCATGGTGGGAGTTGTTAATACTTGTAAAAATAGATTTTTTCTTCTTCCACTCTCAGTTTTGTAAATACAGTCAAACCTGTCTATAGCGACCGCCCAAGGGGAACACAAAAAGTGGTCTTTGTAGACAGGTTCCTTTACTATATGTTTCAATGAGAAAACATTTTCAAGGGAAGCAAAAAAATGTGGTCTTCGTAGACAGGTGGTCACTAAAGCAAATTTGACTGTATGAGTAAATTACATCATTTGGAATTTGACTTTATAATCATTGACCATTATTTTCACTTCATTTCATTATTCCACTGGTTATGAAGGATGAAGAAATAATATCTATGACCCATGATGTCATTGTGGTGTAATTGTATTCTTACATTTAAGTGCCCGTCCTTATTCAAATCATTTTGTTACTCTCTATGCAACTGATTAAAAAATGTGTGTTTTAAATAATTATTCGAATTCTAGTTGTGTCAGCGGGTCTGACATTTATATGTATTTTATTACTTCTAGGAATTCTGTTCGCTTTTGTTATTTTTTAATTTTTAATTTATTTATTTATGTTTTACCTTCTATATTTCGTCTATATTTTCCGGTTTAGTGATACATTATTCCCACCTGTTGACAGTTTCACAATGAGGCAATGAATATCCATTAAAAAAAATATATATTTGTCTGCACTCCTCGATCATGCTTCTTTACTGGATGAAGTCAAAATAATAAAGATTCAAACATAAAGTTACATATGTTTCTTGTTGCTGTTGTTGTTTTGGTTTATAGGCGTTTATCATTCAGAAGTATATTCAGAAGTATATAATAGTTACCAGTCTCATTTTGTACAGAAATAACAATTTATTTCACTGCCATGCACTCAATAACAAATTTTCTATACATACCATGCAATTTATGATATATCATAATAATAAGGGTACTACATCAATAGATCTGGCGCTAATTTGAAAAGGTAAAAAAGAGGCAATTTTTCTAAGATATTTCGCACTTTTAAAATTAGTTCACCATTAGTTAGTTATTTCTTTTAGCATGAAATGGAGAAGAAAAAAGAAGAAAATCAGCAACGGCATTATTGTTCAGGTTCATGGTCTAACTCTTACCTCTTTAGATCAGCAACATGTAACTGGAAATTGATTAATGATTACGAGTATTATTGTTCTTGGTATATTGGTATACTTCATATTGTGATTTTGTTATATTAAATATTTGGATATTGTTATAGTCATGTAAAATTATTCGATCATTATCGTTCTTTCGTGTCTGTCAGAATTACCGGAAGTTGTCTACGAATACAGGGAGTTATTTGTGATATGAGCTATTTAAGTATGGTACATTGTTATTATTATTATTATGATTTTCATTATTATCATTATTATTATAAACCTTGCAAACTCTGGCATGGTCTTTCAGGCATCTCGAATAATAGAAAGGTTGATTTGTCTAGCTACATGTACATTATAACGTGACCAGGTTTTACTTTCGTTTTATCTCATTCATTGATACATGATTAAGACCCGATCGGGAAAACAAACAAGATGCAAATAAAAGATATGATGAAATATATGTATAATATATGCTAGTGCTTCCCCCTGTCAAAAGCCGGAACTATAGTATACGATTTGTTTGAAAATATGCCTTTGTTTGCACTGTATTCAACGGGTTCAAAGTCTGGAGAGAACAAAAACTTGTAAACTTGAACTTTTCTCAACATCTCACCATGTCAGACAGTCACACCGGTGGGACCGACACCAGAGCGATCACACACCAAACAAGAATTTACGTTAAAAAAAAACGAATAACTAATCCAGTAAATTTAGAGTCGTTTTGGAATCGGTTTAGCGGTGTGACTGAGGTATGAGTGGTGAAATCACAAGCAAAAATATGTAAAGAACAAACAGAATGATCGAGGGAATATGCAAGGGGGTTTCCCTTTGATGTGTTTAAAAAGGGGGGAGAGGAAGTAAATACGCATATTATTTGAAGTCTTTAGACAAGTCATTGTCTAGTTATCGCAATGGTCATATGACAAATCACTTTGCATGATTTTCTTTAGTTAAAGATCAGAGGCATTGTTTGAGGCAAAAGAGTAAATCTGCCTGCAGAGGACTGTGGGTAGCGCCGTTGAGAGTTTGGCCGACCCGGTTCGAGTTGGGCACAATATGGTGAAATACTGCTTTGTTTGGAAAGCACAAAAAACACAAAGAATATACGCCATGTTCTGACAAACTGAAATCAAGTTGTAGAAACTGTATGGCTCTGAATGTGGTATGATCTCTCTCACCATGCAGTTAGTTTGAATACCTGAATTCGCGACCCTTTCATCAGCACTCTTGGCAGATCCAGAAAATTTCCTGAATAAGTGGAAGGATGGAAACATATTTTTTTACCCCAATCACTAATTTAGTCCAGATAATTGGGAGGGGGGATCACAAATGTATAGTCTCTCAGAGGCGGAGGAAATGACGAAGCGAAATGAAGTCCTTTCTTATTTTAGGCGGTTATTTCCCCGAAACAAACTAACAAACAAACAAAACAAACAAACAAACAAGAAAATAGAGAGAATGGTGATAATGATGTATAGAACTATATGCTATTGATGCTATCAAAATAATTTGCTGTTAATTTTCTCAACTTGAGAACATTTTGCTGTCCAGGGTGGAGTTGTCATCATCAGATACTATTACTATTTCTTCCATCTCGCATTGTTGAACATGACAGAAAAGAAAAAAGGCCAGTGAGATTTGTTTCCTCAGATCAAATAAAGGTTTAATCTTCGTAAGGTGTTTACCCAAACCCAACCCCCCCCCTCTTACTTCGCCCTCCCTCCTCTCTCTCTCTCTCTCTCTCTCTCTCTCTCTCACACACACACACACACACACACACACACACACACACACACACACTTCTCCCTTTGCTATCTCATTCTGTCCATGCGGTGATTTACCAAGCCCTGGTAAGGCCAGTTCCTAACTTCCTTTTCAACAATGAAAAGTTCAAGCTAGAACTGTCTCGTGAAAATCGAACATAATATTAACGTGGTTGGGGGAATAGGCGGAATGCTCGGCTAAAATAATGATAATTCATTTATCTTTCTTCTATAAACAATTTCGAAAAAATCTTCAGAAATATTGACAGAGTCCAATAACTATTCTAAACCTGCGAAAGACTCTCACCATTTCATCCTTTATTCCTTAGTATATTCCCATCATGCTTTATTTATTGTTCAAATCATTATAGAATTTGTATACAGGAAAAACAATTTATATACATGTATTTGCTCCCATCCACCGTACCCATTATTCATGTGGTATAACCAGAAACCACTTTGGCCAATTTGGAATCATTTGCAAAACGATTAGATCGGAAGAATATATGCCCCATCTCAACCTAGATAAAGAACAGTCATTAACAAATATCCCTATATATGATTTCGTTGATTTCGCAATAGCAAATCTCATTTTTGTTCATCTGTCTGTCCCGTCTCTCTCTCTCTCTCTCTCTCTCTATCTATCTCTCTCCCTTTCTCTCTCTATCTCTGTGTCCCTCCGTCCTTCCGTCCATCCCTCCTCTTTCTCTCTCCACTGATTAACAAAATTGCGCAATCTTCTTTTGAAATATCCCTTTTATTCTTAAAATGATTACTCATTAATCACTGAATGTCTCTATTCTTCTTCTTACACTGCTGACTCTAAACTCAGATGATAATAAATTCAAAAGCATGATTTTAAAACATGCGTACGCAGTGCTGGTATTAATAGACAAACACAGACCTTGGCTTTCCGCGAAACTAAAGTATCATGATATCATGTGTCATTTGCTTTATCTAGGGGAAACGTCCATCCCTCCTCTTTCTCTCTCCACTAATTTTCAAAATTTCGCAATCTTCTTTTGGAAATATCCCTTTTTATCTTTAAAATGATTACTCATTGGAGACTGATTTTCTCTATTCTTCTTCTCAGAGAATGCGTTACACTGCTGACTCTAAACTCAGATGATAATAAATTCAAAAGCATGATTTTAAAACCTACGTACGTAGTGTTGTTATAGACAAACACAGACCTTGGCTTTCCGCGAAACTAACGTATCATGATATCATGTGTCATTTGCTGTATCTAGAGGAAACGTCCATCCCTCCTCTTTCTCTCTCCACTGATTAAAAAACTTGCGCAATCTTCTTTTGGAAATATCCCTTTTTATTTAGAATGATTACTCATTGATCACTGATTTTCTCTATTCTTCTTCTCAGATGAGAATGCATTCCATTGCTGACTCTAAACTCAGATGATAATAAATGCAAAAGCATGATTTAAAAACCTACGTACATAGTGTTGGTATAGACAAACACAGACCTTGGCTTTCCGCGAAACTAACGTGTCATGATTATCATGTGTCATTTGATGTATCTAGAGGAAACGTCCATCCCTCCGCTTCTTTCTCTGTCCAATGATTTCCAAAATTGCGCAATCATATTTTGGAAATATCCCTTTTTTTATCTAAAATGATTGCTCATTGTTCACTGATTTCCTCTATTCTTCTTCTCAGATGAGAATGCCTGCCATTGCTGACTCTAAACTCAGATGATAATAATTCATAAGCATCTTTGACAATATTTGAGTCAGGGCCGAATGCTGTTTATTTAGTGTGATTTCCAAACCTATATACCGGCACTCCAGTACGTAGTGTTGGTATAAACAAACACAGACCTTGTCCTTCCGCGAAACTGACGTATCCTGCTATCATGTGTCATATTTGCTGTATCTAGAGGAAACGAATGTATGTAAAAAAACAAAAACAAGAGAAATAAATGTCAAGAACCGGATTAAAGAGTTTATAATTCAGATGAACGAAGAATGGCTATATCCAGGGGTTTCAGGGGATGCCCCCCTCCCCACCAAACAGAATCTGGTATATAGATGTACATAGTTTTGGTAAAACAAGGAATATGCCCCCCCCCCCCCCTCCCATGTTTTGACCCAGGCGGAAAATCAGACCCCAACAAGCACTTGACAATGTGGAAACAATTCTTTGATATCTAATTTTTGGGGATGAGGAGAATTAATTTTGAAGTAAAAGAAAAGAATAAAGAAATGTGATGACCATAATTTTTTCGTTTGTTTTTGTTTTTAATATATTTTCAATGATTTCGTTGGTTACCGTTTGTTTCTTGTTTTTGTTGTTTTACTTTTTCAAAACAATTTCAGACTATATCCCCCCCCCCCCCCTCCCATAGCCCCTACTCTACTCGCCACAGACAGCTGGCCCTGCCATTGACGTCATAGACCGAGGAGTGTAATATACTCCTTGCAAGTTGCATAGACGAGACAATCCAAAGTGTGTCAGCTACTGTGTGCGCTGCTCACATCATTTTGCGTGAGTTTTCTCTCCGTTGCTGACCTACCGTTCCCGTCGTCGCCGCTCAAGTTTTTTAACACACGTAGCGAGCCAAAGTCGCTGCCTGCAAACTTATATACCAATGCATTTGACATGATGTAGTAGTTTTCATGGAGTTCATCAATATACAGACTTGTATTTAAATGGATACGGATACAACGAATAAAACTTCGAAAAGGATATATTTTCCTCAAATGTATTATGGTTTGATGAACACAGAACACTACTGTCTGGGACGTCATTGACTCATTTCTTGTTGTTGTGGAATACATGCACCGCCTTTTTTGCCGGGTTTTCTGTAACCATTTCCGCGGGAGCTGAGGGTTTTGTTTTTATCAAGCCATATTGATTATTGAAGTCGGGATTGGTGAGTATTTTTTTTTCTCTCTCTCTCTCTCTATCTCTTTTTCTGTTTGATACTGCTTTGATATGTCATTCTTTCAACAATGTTGTTATATATTACTAATCTTTAGAAGCAGCATTATTCTGCATATGACTTGTATTCTTTGATTTCTTTTTCCTCATATTATTTCTCCTTCCTGATCTGACTTCTTCTAAATATATGTATAAGAAGCATGTAATACTAATACCAGCTCGTGATTTTACAAAGTAGTAAAATTAAAACTCTTCAAATTAGGATGATCAATAACTGATGGTAATGGGTAATATCTTATTCTTTTGGTGTGAATTGATAATGCTTAAAAATTATGTGAAACAATAGAACAGTTTCAGAAGTTGTTCAGAAGTTGTAGTCAGCGGGGACCATTGAAATTGCATGAAAGTATATAGTGCAATGTGTATAGTGTTATTATCGTTATTGTTATTATTATTATTATTATTAAGTATTTGGCGTCACCTGTACCTGGGAGGCGAAAATTGACATGAATCACTGTGACCTCGGGTCTCTCCTCCCGGTATAAACTGATTGGGGTTGTGCAGGTGGAACACTACGCCGCTTTTTCCCCCGTAAACTTTTTATATAAGAATAATACAGTGCGTGGTGACTCTCCTCTTTTTACACGGAGCCTCAATTAAACGTCCGTTATTGTCCATATGTATTTATAGTAAGTAATTATCAGTCAATATCCATGGTATCGTAGTTACATTGTAAAGTAATTCATAGTCAGAACTGACTCAGCAGTACTGTAAAGTATTAGAAAAGTGTTTTTATATCACTTCGATTTATTCCTTTTATCTCAGTCCATGTAAAATCGCTTTCTAGTGAATGATTATTATGCTTTATTTGTAACATAATATTATCATTACTATCATTACTATCATTATCCTCATCATAACCAGTACAAATATTATTATAATTATAATAATAATTACTATTATTGTTATTATTATTATCATTATTATTACTATTATTATTATAACTTTGTCTCCCATTATACATAAAACAAGAAATGCGAGTTCGTTTTCTCTTTTGCCTTTTCCCCGGTTTTAGAACTAAAATATTAACATAATGATTTTGTCTCCATGCCGAGAGCTTCTCTTAGGTTCCAATAGTTGTATTAAATCATTATCCGTTTTATCGATTCTTGCTCAATTGCCCGTTTCCTGATTTCTTATGTATTTTATTAAAAGCCAAACAAACTGATAATAATAATAACAATAATTATTAATCAACAGGAGCGATTCTAAGATGATGGAACCCAATGATGTTACTATGATGCATAGGCCTACTGATGCGACGAAAGAGGCCGAGTTTTCTTACTTTACATCAGACATTCAGGATGTACAAAGCAAGGTAAATTTACCCTTCATGCACATTTTAAGAAATAAAGCAGTTGGTATATTAATTTATTCAACCAAATCATCTTGCATTTTTTTTGAATTACAAAGAAGTCATAATTGTTTAACATGTTTATTTTCCAAAGTAGGTTTTGAACGCTAAGAGTTCTAAACTAAGCGTTTTATAAGCACTGTTATTATTGTTATTATTTTAATGCCGGATTCTTGTACAAATTCAAAATTCTGGTAGCTTTATGAGTTTCTTGACGGGATTACCTGTATGATAAAGAAGACAAAAAGTATGACTCGGAAATCATCTATACCGTTATTACCGCTCAGTATTTTGCGTTTTTTTTTTGTCGTTTTGAGATCATCAATATGTAGTCAATTTGTTGATATCATCATCATGATAATATTTATTGGCAGATTTAAAGGCTGTGTAAACCATATGAGTTATAATAATGTCATGATAAGGCTTATTGTGAATGTCATATTTGGTATTGTATATTTTGTAACATTGAAGGAAAGTATTTAACGAGAATTATATGTTTTAAAACTCGAAAGATTGATAAATACCGATATAAGGCCATCTTTTGTCTGGCCAGCACTTGGGCAGTTTTTAATTGGGCAATCATTTACAGAATAAGCATAGCCAAGATGATAGTTTTACCAATTCAATCCAATTTGGGTTTTTATTAATATAAACAGTTAACATTTAAAAAATGAATGTAGTCCGAAGACTAATAATATCATGTTTACAACAATGGATAACATTTTACACAAAAATAATCATGAAAATTAAACCTCCATGTTATGAATTTAAAGAAATAGACTTATAATTCAAAGCAGACTGTTGTATAATTAGATTAGAATAATTAGCATAACTATACCTCGTTTTTATCGATTCGTGTGATATCTGTCCCTATTTGTATATCATATACACATATTTATATATTTCCAATGTGGTATTTTTCTCCACTTCTCACTTAGATAAAGAGGAAGAGTTATTTTAGAACATCATCTTCTGAGAAGAGTCTCCTCTGCCTTTATTCAGCGGAAGGAGAGGAATTTATGAGGTATAAACCTCGTGAAATCACCAGGATTTCAGAGCCCGAGAAGAAATATCTCTGCGTGGAATATGGACCTAATGACGCACCCATGTACATGCTACTTGATTTCAATGATTCAAGGTAGATTCAATTTTTTTGAAATATTTAGTCATGACATATTATTACATCAAAATATTGTAACTTTCCAAATTTTGTTTGCCCCTGCAAAATTATCACAGTCCATATTTATTCATTTCAATCGTATCACGAAATTGCATGTCAAACTGTCGAGAAAACAAACAAACTTTGAACCCATAAAAGGATGGTTGGCAAGATCTCAGTGAAAAAAACATACCTCCTGATCCCAAACGATATATAGCCAAGTTTATGTATAATGTCCTGGAGAATACACAAACCTTTAGTTATACATAATACTTCAGTAAACCAGACTGTATCAATTTATTTCAACAAAATTTGATAGTGTTATCATTTAAGGATACATTTTGTGTCAGTCTTTAAACATAATATAGTTTTCTTCTTTTTCTTCTTCTTCTTTTGCTTCGTTTTCTTCTTCTTCTAGGCCTACTCCTCTTTTTCCTTCTTTTTCCTTCTTCTTCTTCTTCTTCTTCTTTTTCTTTTTTCCTTCTGCTTTTTCTTCTTCTTCTTCTTCTTGTCTCTTCTTACTCGGATTAGATGTGCGTTTTCTTCCTCGCTATAAATTGAGGTTCACCATTTTACCTGAAAATGTTGT
>JAVYIG010003564.1:0-80000 GCA_035222895.1 Strongylocentrotus droebachiensis | reverse complement strand
TGAACTTTGGAATGTAAATCTACCATACCTAGGCCTGAATTTGCAGCTGTATTTATTTAGGCAGACCTTTTGACTTTATTTTTTTTCGACTTTCAAGAAAATTATAAATCAAGCACAAGCAGTTTCGGAGAAATCGATACTACTGAAGCAATATACACAAATTGTGAAATGATTAACAACTTTACGATAAATAGTTAAAATTACTCTTTTCCAATACATTACGGGTTGATTTTACTTTTTCAAGTTTCATATTCCAGTTCAGTCGATACGATTCCTTTTTATCCTTACTGAGGTAAATGCCCAGATACTTGACTAAATCATCTTTCCATTTTAAGCCTTTTAAGAATACTAATTGAGTTGACATTGTTATGCTCTTGTTTTCATAACATTTAAATCCGGCCAAACATAGTGTCTAAATCGTTTTACTTCTTCAAGTAAAATGTTTGCGGATTCTAAACAATTAAGGAAAAGGACTACATCGTCAGCTTATTGTGATATTTAAGAAACTTTCGAAGTATCAGTATTCAGAAGCTTGACAGTAATACCATGTATATCATTATTCTGCTTGATTTTCGAGGCCATATATATTTTCAACAACAAGAATAAACAAAAGTGCAGACAGCAGACATCCTTATTAGAATCACACACAGCCATTGTTTATAACACGTGCATCGCATTAGTATAAATTATTGTTTTATTTCCGTTAATTATTCTCCCTTCTGTCTTTTTCATATGTTCCATTTATTTTGTTTTTCCATCAGTCTGTCTATCTGTTTCTCAAATTATTATTTATTTATATATATATATCTCTATCTCCCTCCCTCCTTCCAACTCCCACTTCCTCTATCCATCCCTTCCTCCCTCTCACCCTCCTTCAAACCCCCTTCCCCCTCTCCTTCCCTACCTCCTTCTCTCAATGTTTTTGTCTAGTGCCCATCCTTTTATGTTCTTTTTATTTTATTCCCTTAGTCCTTCTCCCTTATTTCTTTTTTATCGTCGTTATCACCACTACCATCACATCATCTAATTCCTCGAACTATCATTATCATTTCATTACCATATAGTGTCAGTGATGTTGGAGCTGCTACCCCTAGCCCTCATGTCATCTGCATCGGAGACATTTTACTACAAGTGGACTCCAAGAACACTGGCACGGCACAAGAAGCTATGAATCTTATCCGAAGCCTGAAAGAAAAGCGGACTCAGGTAAGCCAAATGCTCATCCCAAATGTGATCCGAAAGTTTCGATGCCTGGTGACAAAAAGGAGGCGAAAGAAGATGGAGGAGGAAGATGAAAAGAGTGATGATAATGAAGATGATTATGATGATGGTGGTGGTGGTAGTGCAGGTATTGCTGGGGAAGCTAGTGAGTATCATGGTGAAGATGATGATGTGGAGAAGACGCTGTGTAGTGATTATGGTAGTAGTGGTGGTGGTGGTACTGGTACTCGGTGGTAGTGATGGTGGTGGTGGTGTTGATGGTCAAGATGATGACATTTATGATATTAGGAGGAGGAGAAGCAGATGGTGGATGGTGGTATGTGGTATAAGTGAGGATGGGGGTGGAGTGGTGGTGGTGGTAATGGTGGTCTTGGTTTAAACAAGAAGAAGAGGAAGAAAAGGTTTTTTTTTTTTAATTGTTTTTTTTTCTTCAAGTAAAGGCCTAAAAGGCATGCAAAATCATCCATACAAATTCTGATCGAATCTATTTTGCGTTACAGACTCTCGAATCAAAGATCCTTGTGCAGCTAGAACGTTTTCCAAACGGCAATGTCTGTGTGATTAGACCAGAAGTAAGGAGTTTGCATCAACTTGGGATAGATCTTGAAGGAAATAAGGTAAGCTTACATAAAGCTAGATCATCAATAGAGTAGGGTGTGGGCTGTGGCGGCTCCCCTTCCCAACCCATCCCCTCCCCATCCCCTTCCCCCTCCTCCCCATCCCCCTCCTCTCCCCCTCCCCTCCCATTCACCCCCCCCCCCCCCAGACATTCAAATTTTCTGTGGGGAAAATCTGGAAATTTCATAGGGTACGTATGCATATCGCAGTAGTTGATGACATTTTTTTTCGTTGTTGGTGGGAATTTGTTTCTTCAATTGATGTGTCCTCTTACTATTAAATTGTTTATACTTTCAGGGTTATAAAGTTTATTTTGCGCTGTTCATCTGCCTACGTCATAAAATGATGTGTCAAGATTGTCAACATGTTTTTTAACATTATTATTGTTCCTAGTGATATGGGAGAATAAGGGAAATTCCCTTTTTTCGCAATAGAAATTATTCAGATTCAGAATATAGAGCTGTGTATACCCCGTTGTTTGTCATGCACATTCTGTCTTCATTTTTTGAGTAACTTTGTTTCCATTAGATCACACTCCACACAGGGAGAATTCAGGAGATCTTGTGACCCAAAAGCTCAACTAGATAAAAGAAAATTATGGGAGAATAAGGGAAATTCCCCTTTTTTCTCAATAAAAATTATTCTGATTCAGAACATAAAGCTGTGTATACCCCGTTGTTTGTCATGCACATTCCGTCTTCATTTTTTGAGTAACATTGTTTCCATTAGATCATATTCTTCAAAGGGAAAAGCTCAACTAGATACAAAAATTATGGGAGAATAAGGGAAATTCCCCCTTTTTCGTAATAAAAATCATTCTGATTCAGAACATAGAGCTGTGCATATATACCCAGTTGTTTGTCATGCACATTCTGTCTTCATATTTTGAGTAACTTTGTTTACTTTGTTCCCATTAGCTTGGCTACTCTTCAGAGGGAAAAGTTCAACTAAATTTACAATTTTTTGGAGAATCAGGGAAATTCCCCCTTTTTTCACAATAAATATTATTCCGATTCATAACATTAAGCTGTGTATACCCCGTTGTTTGTTATGCAAATTCCGTCTTCATTTTTAGAGTAACTTTGTTCCCATTAGATCACATCCACACTGGGAGAATTCAGGAGGGCCTGCGACCCAGCTTGGGTATTCTTCAAAGGGGAAAGATCAAGTAGATCAATAACAGCCATCAACGATCACTCAATCTCGCTCTATGCAACCACACAGGAAGTAAGAATAATAATAGGCACTATGAATATGACTGACAAAGAAAGCGGACAAAATATACAGTTCCTCAGGTAGACAAAGGAACATCCCTTCACTGCTATTATGTAAAAATGTGTAGAAAAGGTGATATGCATGTGACACATGTTTACATAATAGCAGTGAAGGGATGTTCCTTTGTCTACCTGAGGAAGTGTATATTTTGTCCGCTTTCTTTGTCAGTCATATTCATAGTGAGGTCCATTCATACAGCGATGCTACTATATGAATATATTCTACTGCATATAAATTATCATATTATTACCCTGGCTGCGCAGCTGAGCGGCCATAATATAATTAAGGCAAGCCATTAATCTACATTTGCCACTCTTCACCCAGGTGAAGTAAGAGGGCACCTGGTAGGAAGAAATTCTATAAATGGTTCGGCTTTAACCGTTTGAGAGTCACAGGGTTTCAAACCATCAACATTTGTAATACGGAGTTTAATATTTTTTAACGCAGAAAGGCATTAGCTTTTTTTTATAAATTAGAAATGAATTTGTGAATTTTGAAAGTCACTGTAATTGGAAACTTGGTCTTTGTGATTAATCCACTTACATTTATGTTAACTTGGTGGTATGTACTCTACATAGTATACATGTATTTACATATTCCCCTGTTAAGCATGATGTTATGTTGACGACAAAAGAACATTTGAAAAGAAATCATGTGCCGTCAAATGTGAGGATTAAATGAAAGAAATTTCAATATCATTTTGAAACTGACTAATAAGCTGAGATAATAATTGGTTGTTTAAGGTTTGCCCGACATACATTGATTCATCTATTCTTCTTCTACCAGGTGACTGAGCTGATCAAGAGTGCCTTGGAGGAGATGTCTATCATTGTGTTCCATGTTCATCCAACAGAGTTCCTCAAAGAACTGACTTCATCAAGCAGTACAAACCTATGAAGAACCCGATCAGCTAGTCCATGTCAAAGGCACACCGTTAGAGGTGTTGGTGTGTTGAAGGCCTATAACATGTGCTCTTGTGATAATTGCCTGACCCAATTAATTTGAAATACTTTATTCATTCCATATTTGGGCAGTGAGGTGCATGAAAATCCTCATATTCAAGCTTTAAGGTGTTCAAGCAGCTAAATGTTCAGAACGGTATTTTCTACTATAAATAATATAAATAAATAAATAAAACGTTACTTATAAAGCGCCTTCCACCGAAGTCTCTAAGCGCTACTGTATAAAAGCATCTCATTGTTTCCTATGATTATATGCACGTTTTGCTGTAAATATCCATCATTATTGTGAATCATCCTTGTCCATGAATGTTTATATGTAAATGTAAAATTAAGAAATGTATATTTTAAACAGAATTAGTGGATTCTTGTATATGAATGTTTATATGTATATTTAAAATATTATTTTGTGAAGATGTGTATATTTGTGCTGATTTTCTACCTATTTCTATTTCACAAGAAATCTCAGAAACACTGAGGCCATATAATATAACGCCGTAGAATGGTTCCAATAATTTAAAGTGGTCGAGTGGATTAAGCACAGGATCCAAATTCACATCAAAATGTAGTTATTAAGTGGATAAGCATCAATTTGAATCTCACAAGTAGCCGCCTATAGCTCCTTCCCTATTTATGTTATAGATTGAAGTTTTTGTTTTTTGTTTTTAAACCAGAAACTCATGAATTGATTGCCTGGTTGAGTCGTTTTTCAGTTTTAATGATTAAGATATTTTTACTTAAGGATTTTGAGGAACTTTGATATACTATATGCTTGTTTGTGCAAGATGCCAATTGTAATCTATGCAATCATTATTCCTTAAGTTTTTACAATGTATATTTTTTTAACGAGAATTGGAAAGGTAGTTTGTATATGTTGTTTTTCTTTAAAGTATATGTGTGTTACACCTTAGTCTTTCAAACTGGTGTATCACAACTTTTCTCTTTCAAACCTCTGTATGGCAATTTTCTCTTTCAGGCCTTTGTATTGCAATGCAGCTGATGTGAATAGAAATGGCAAATACTGTTTTATTTCCCACCTTCATTCAATAAAAATTTACCATGTCACAATGGTATTTGAGCGCACCAAGAATGACTTGGTAAGAAGTGCTATGCATAATACCTGGCGACTTCATACTGGTACATTGTGCGAGGCTATCACTTCAGACCATTTATGTATATATGTACAGAATATATGTATGTAATTTATTTCATAAGAAATGCTATTTTAATAAATTATGTTCATCCCTTCATAGGAGGAACTACAAAAAATAACATCGGCATTATTGCAAACTATCATAAGGTATACTAAGTATTATTGTATACAGTATTTTTTATTATATTTTGTAAACTTATGTTTTATATGAATGTAATATATGTAATATATTAGTGTATGACCAGAAGCGATGTATTGATATATTGATTAAAAGATTTAAATGATAACTTTGTCACTTTATCAATTACATTTGTGTTGCATCATTGTATTATGCAAAACTCTGGGAGAACATAAATATAAGCTACAGGTACTCTTCTTCTTTTCTTCTCCTTCTCACCTATCTATCCTCCTCCTCTTCTTCATCTTCTTTTTCTTCTCCTTTTTCTTCTCCCCTCTGCCCCTCTTCCTCCTCCTCTTTTTTCTTTTCTCCTTCTTCTTCTTCCAGATCATAAGTACATGTTCACCGATATCCCATTGAAACATGTGTTAAATTTAATACACAAATTTCAATGGGTGATCAGCGAACTCGTAATATGAAGTTTTCGTAAAAAAACACTGCCCTGCTCAACATAAAGATCATTTCAGACATTATCATATCTAATGTATGAGTTATATACCTGTAATAACGATCCAACTAACAAACAAATTGCATATTACTCTAAAATTATATATATTGTAACCATTGTAGCTATTAAACACTTCTTTTTGGTCAGGCAGTCAATAATTCAGACACTAGTGCATGTTCACTGAGAAGGGATACATTAATCCCTCGTTCACTCAAAGAATACACAACTCATTCTATGCATTTAGTTTACATTTAAGCTTTCACATCAAATCAACAAATTACAAGCTACACAAACAGTTCTAAATCACCCAAAGAAGTCAATACAACAACTCATTACCAATCAAATACATAATAAATACACAATGCTAAACCATTTGCAAAATGTTGTTTTACCAAAATTTCAGATCAAAATTTCCTTTATTCCACATTTTCCGTGTTGTATCATCACATCTCCGTAGAGATAACGTAAGATAAAAATAAAAAGCATCCCAAAAATGTTTTCATCAATACAACTCTCTCAAAACTATGAATACAGGGTAGAAATTCTCTTGAGAGAATGAGGAAAATAGAAAAATACTTGAGTTATAATGTAAATATAATTCACTTAGGTAATGGATGGAAACTTAGTAGTATTGAAGGCTAGAAACTGGTATACATTTGTGCGTCAACCTAAAATCGCTTTTCAACAGAGTAAGCTGGTCCCAGTTGTTACAGATTAAATATCATCTTTAGATTGAAATTCAGGCTATACATTAGAGATGCACCTTTATCATTTACTCTTGAAATGAATGCAATCCTCCATTTCTCCTTTTCTATCATTTTCTGTTGTTTGATGTCATTCTCTCCCTAATAGATATAATTATTGGAAGATTCTTTTCAATAAGGATCACACATAATAACATTTTCACAGCCTACAATAGATTAGGCAACTTCTCAATCCGAAAGCACACAGAGACATCTTATAATATCCTAAGTATAATAAACAAACTCCATGTAGGAAGATTATTAGCCCAATACGTGTATAATCTGACCATTTATTTGATGTCATGTATGTCCCTCTGAAGTTAACCAAGGGCAGTATTCTGAAAACAATATATAATTATCTTTTATGTTAGTAAAACAATGTTAGTTGTCATGACAAATAAATATTAGGACAAGTCACTGGTGATTGTCTGTGCTAATCTGGCTGCATGGCGTAAAGTTAAAAAGGCATCTGTGCATGCACCAAAATTAAGTGTTAGTTCTGTGCAACTTGAGCCTGTTCAGACAATTGACATCCTTTTCCGCAACATAAAAGACAACGCCATTTCCCGAACATAGCCTGTGGAAAATAGTACAAATATTGAAGACTACAATATATGTAGAGTTTTCTTTCATCTGCATTTTTCTTTAATCTGTTGAAAACCAGAGGCAGTAGAGCATCAACTCATTCTTTAAACATAGATATAGCGCCCTTTTGGAACTCAGCAAATACATTACACATATAACTCATTCTCCACTAGGCATGAATCAAAACTATGAAATTTCCTATTAATTTCATTTATGGCACATTATGATATCAAGATATCATCAATAAAACCTAATTAAATCCTTAGCAACGCCTTATGGCCGACTCCTGCTTAACTTTTATTATTCAAGAGCAACACTAAATATAAGGAGCATTATTTATACCCGGTAACTGTAAGTTACCTTGCAAGTGCCATATAACCTTTATATATGTCATATAAAGGTTGAATAGAAAACAATTTATAACATGACAATTACAATAAAACTGCAACCGACAGAGAAAACAAGAAAACATCTATTTGTAATATTAATACAAACATAACTAAATTGAAAATATGAGTTCCATTCATTTTGTTTAGTTTCTGTTGGCATTGCTGCCGACAACAACAGCAAAAAAGAGTACAGAAACATGTTCATACCACAATAAATACAACTGCAAGCAATCTATGATGTATTCACCCTGTTCATACACAACATACTCCACCTGAGTTAGGAAAACATCATTATTTTACAGTCTAAACACGCATACTCTATTACATCAGTATAGAATCATGTAATGCCTCAGTCCATTGCAGTAGTAATTACAATAATTCTGTACTGGCATATTTTTAATCTTAGAAAATACCGTAAAACCAGCGACTTTCACAACTAAGGTGATATTTTCGGCAAGAATCTGTCAGAAATTACACAAACTCATTGTTGTGTCAATTCGAAATCAGATATTTAGTGGCATCAAACTTTCTTGAATCTTGACCACTCCCAAATTTTGCAAACACTTCATGCATGAGAAAGAACACTGGTTTTACAGTAAATTACAGTAGGAAGTCAGTCTATCAGTCAGGCAAGTATTCTACACGATTTCATTACCAAACATGGCAAATTGGGGATGTAAAATCAATTTAGACTGACTGATAATACATGTCTAGTATTCCCATCAACTTTAAAGATAAACTTGAGTACTGGTAAAAAAAAGAAAATTATTTCTCACAGAATCAAACGAAACTTACACTGAATGTTCAAGATTACAAATAAATGACATGTGCCAAACAATTTTGGAAGAAAATGTATACTGGCTGAGTAATGAGCATAGAAAGACAAGGAATCAAGGTAGTACCAACCCCGACACCATGCGTGTTGTCCCATACATAGCTTTCTGTGTATGTGCTTGTTACTTTACCAAGACTCGGTCAAATTTATTATGATTTTGATGACTCCAGAACCTTGCAGTGCACACCAATACTTACATGCTACATGATCAACTGTTTCTGATCCTTTCCACACCTTTTCTTTCACAATGCAATCGCATTACCAGTACTAAAGTTTATCTTTAAGTTGATATTTTACGTTGATTATCACATTTTTCAGTTATTAGAATTATTAGGATTACAATCATTACACACACAGAAACAAACAAAACAAAGGCCTGTCTGAGCAAATGCCATTAATTACTTTATCTAAACACAGTGTGATTGTCCCTGTAGAATTCTGAGTGAAAAATATACTGAACAAATACAATGTACTGTATAGTGTATAACTGTACATCTCTCCTTCTTTCTTCAGTTTGTGTTTTTTTTTCTTCTACATCCAATGATATATATATATATAACAAACACAGACAAATACTAAACAAAACTTTAAATAACTTCTCACATTGTTTGGTAAACTAATTTGTAATTCACCAGATAAGTGTGTTAATTGAAGCATTAGCAAGTACATGTACAATGTACAAATACTACCAGTAATCACTCTGTATATGTGGTATCACTCTTAAAACAAAAACATAAATGTGTGAAATGAGGCTTTAATGGGCATCACGTGGAGGAACAAAAGATTTGGAGTTTTAAAAGACTCCAACAACAAGAATTCATTGGTATCACAACATAAAACAAATATAAAAAATAATGTTTCTTGGCCAACTTAGGACAGGCATATGACAATTCCACTTCAATCAACATACACATTTCAGACTCAACTGTAGATCATTTTAAAAAATATACATATTGCTTTGAATTAAGTTCTTATATCTTTGCTGCCTCTTGAATGTATACACAATATACAGAAATGTCTATCCATTACAAATATCCCACCACTTTGAACACACAAACTAAAGATACCCCCTAGATCAAAAGCAGCATTGGATTAAATCAAAAAGTCTTAAATCAGGCGATTACCTACAATCTAGTACACTTGAATACAGAAATTTTACAGAATAAACATAAATTTTCATAAACCTTACATTTACTGGGCATGGCAAGTATCAAATCAAATCAGGTATGTTAAGTCGCTTTATACAATTGTATCCCTAAGTACCTCACAATCTGGCTATTCAGTGTTTGAAGAACTGAATTAATCCAATAAGTTTGCAATATACTTGCTTGTTCATGGAACCCCAAATATCACACTTTATACAATGTTTCAAGTTCTGTCTTTAAATAAAAGTTGAGTTAAATTGACACTAGCATAACAATTTACAAGGATGTATCTACAAATACCTCAGCACTTTAAAAGATTACAATTTTTAACATTGAAATCTTGTAAGTACTTGATTGATATAATCCTATTGAGTCTCTATTTTTCAATTTGTGTCAATTTTTTTCTCCATCTATTGGTACACATATATCCTGCAACCTCACTCTGTTCAAAAAATAATTTCTTTTTTTAATCTCTCTCTCTCTCTTTCTCTCCCAGGACCACTACACATCATTTAACTCACATAAGTAAATTCACATATACACTCTGCAGCTTATCTGTACACCTTCCACAATCCTTCATCTTTCCTCTCAACAAAAGAACACGACTTTCATCCTCTCATTAAATCCAAAACATGAGGATATTCACTTTCCAAGAATAGAAGCAACACTGCCCAGTGAAGTCAAAGCACAACAACAAGGATTTCAAACATTAACATCTCGGTCAATTCATGGTGCCTATGTAAACCAACTCGGTCCAATATACTAGCTACCACAAGTATGCTCCTAATTTTATGTCTCTTGAAAAGCTTGTATACTCCTGAATGCTTTGTCTGAACACATCCCACTTTTAAAGGGTCTGTTCAGAGTTCAGCCAGTCTTGTTTTACACCTGAATGTATCTTTCTTACTACTCAATGCCCATATCTTCTCCTGGCTCAAGAAACATTCATCAAGAACTTCCTATGGTCTGACTTCCTCCAATGAGCACACCCAACTTTCCTTCATTTTGTTAAGGTCTAAATGAGACATCCTGCTTATATCTGAATGCTTCTATCGTGTTAATTAACACATAACTTTTCCCACCTCCAGAAATGTTCATCAAGACAGTCTGGTGAACTCTTTAAGGCCTCGCTTCTATCTACAAACACACTTCTCAAGGGTCGATTCTACAGGTTCGCTTCTGAAGGTTCACGCTCCTCAAGATTCTTCAGGAGGTCGGCTTAACTCCTAAATGCCTCTATCCTGTCGATGAACACACCCAGTTTCTCCTCACTCCTGAAGGGTTCGTTGAGATGCACCATCCTCTTCTTTTCCGAGTCCAGGTAGCAGTCGATCACCTTCCAGTGGTTGAAGAGACGCCAGGAGTTACGCAGGGTGTCCATGGCACAGCACTCCGCTGCAGGAAGATAAGAATTGGGGGAGATATCAAATTACTAGTCTTAGAGCATGGAAAGCAAGACATGTGAATGGTTACATTGGTCATTCACCAGAGAAGTACCAACTGTTAATCTTAATCTAAGTAAATAAAGCCCCTCTAAAATGTTGGGAACCCCCAAAATTTGATGCAACACTCTCACTTAAACTGTATCATAATGTTAAAGAGGATGTCCTTCAAGACGGAATTCTGCAAATATTTTCAAAACTATTGATGAAAGAATGCAAAATTTAGGTTTTCTGCGTAGAACAGAAAACCCAATTGATGTATTCTGTTATCAATATTTGTCTTTAAACACACTATTTTGGGAAAAATCTTTGCAGAAGTGTGTCTTAAAGGAGGTGTAACTGACGAGACTATGTGTCTTTCCTGTGGCCTGACTCGGGGCCAATCGGGTATAATACGACTACAGACGCGACCGGAACCGAAGCTTGAGGAGAACGGTCTGTTTCGTGAACGCTGAAAATGTAGAGATTAAATCACTGACCACCGTTAATCAAGTCTATTCGTTTACGTGCAGTTGTCCAAAAGAAGACGTAGATAGCGTTAACCAGTATTTGCCAAGCTACACTCCCTTTAATTGTTTGATAGCTTGACGTGACTTACCATAGATGGCAAGACCCTTGGCGACTCGATCCTTGGAGTACTCGTTGACAACCTTGGAGAAGTCCACTTCTGGGACATCGATCTCTAGCAGACGAATGAGGTTGCAGGCCGACAGCCAGTAGCCTTCAATGAGTGGGGCTAGTATGCTCTGAAGAAAGTAGAGTCTTAACAAGGAATCTTGGTTAGTGTTCATCTATAGAGAAAGGGAATAAAAGGCAATATAAATTGATAGTTCTGATTAATGAGATGGGTTTTTGAATCTCTACAGGCAGACAGCCAGTAGCCTTCAATGAGTGGGGCTAGTATGCTCTGAAGAAAGTAGAGTCGTAACAAAGAATCTTGGTTTGTATTCTTCTAGAAAGGAAGGAACAAATCAGCAGTACCCAGTTACTTTTAGTGATCAGTAAATGAGCACCTATCAACTTTTAACACTACTCTGTAAACCATACTCGGTGTAAATCATCAAATATTATCAACACTGTAAAAGTTTTGCTTTCACCTGCAAGAAAGCAAAATACAGCGACAAATTATGATTATTCTTATTTTGTTCTATGCCTACATGAAACCGATACAACGGGACCATCTCAGAATGAACCTTGCTAAACATGTCTTAATACCTTTCCTCTTGTACCAGATGACATATGTCTCTAATAGTTGATGTTCCAACAATGCTTTAGAAGTAAATATCTGAAAGGAATGCCACTTTCAGGCTACCTACCATACGCTCTCTGCCTGGGAATGCACATAACGGTTATACATAATGGTTATAAGATGACTCAAACTAAACAGACATAAAGTGGATGGTATGCAAAGATGGATTATTCAAAATTGACAAACACGGGGCCTAAAAAAAGATGTTGTATTGCCCTTTAGGTGCCAAAACATGGGTCGGTTGGTCGAAAATCTTTTTTTTTTACTCCCTCTTTGGGCTGATATTTCTCAGTTTTGAATGCTTTAATACATTTTTTCTTCTAAAAAACTGTACAAAGAAGAAGACTTTTTTAAAAAGCCGCCCGTAGATTTCAAGATTTTTGGGTGGGTCGCAGAGGGCAATACAACATTTTTTTTTTTAGGCCTGATGTTAAAAACTTACCTCAATCTTCTGGTCTACGAATGGCATGTCCTCTTCATCACTGCCTTCACTGTCCCATGAGGATGATACACCAATGTGCCTGGCCCACTTCTGAGGGTCTGGAGCTTGCTGTGGTGGTCAACAATCAATGTCATACAATTACACTACAAACTTCACAGCAAATCATGGTTAGATTTTATTTTGAGAGAAGCCTGGTTAAAGGTATAGACCAGTTTTGGAAACGCCCCCCTCTCAAAAAATGAAATGGAAGCTCTTATTACCAATCATGTGAAAGAATGTTTTAAACAATCCGTGATGATACAAATTTTGCCTGGAGACAGCCTAATAATTGATATATTTGGTAAATTATCATATCGATTCTGCCTGGATAGATATCGCGTACTCCCATATACATCTTTCTGTGTACAGTGCTTGTAAATTTACCAAGACTGGGCCAAATTTCTTATCATTTTGATGATTCCAGAACCTTGCAGTACGCACCAATACTTATATGCTAGATGATCAACCTTTTCTGATCGATTCCACGTTTCTTTCACAATGCAATCGCATGACCGGAACTGGTCTTTACCTTCAAAGTGCAGGAGATTGGGTATTTTGATCAACAAATATATTTACAAACATTTTCATTACATTACATCAATTCAATTAAATTCAAATTTATTCATGTTTCCAACAAAACATTACAAATCAATTATAAGCATTTAAAACAAATGTAAGAAATACATGTTGGAAACAGAGGGGTCCACTAAAAAGCAATGCTTGTACAAGTGTGAACACCTCAAATAATACTTAGGAATAATGAGTAATTAAATTAACTAATCTGTAACTACAAAAGGAACTACAAAATAGGGGAAAGAAAAAGGGGGGATGCCAACAGAGACGAGAAAAGGACAAGACAATACTTTACACAACAAAGATAGAAGAACACGGTCATAATACAAAGAGTAGACAATGACAAAAAGAAGTGAGAGATCGAGGGGACAGAAAATAATACATACATGAACGAACGTGCAACATAATATGGATATCTTAGGATAACCCGTTGCACTTTCTTTTCTTTCTTTGGTCATTACTCATCTACCATGCCTGTTCAAATGATATCATTTGGTTTGATTATGTGGCAATCTATTATCAGTAATTATTAAATCAAGATTACTTTTAATATTGCATGTTACAGATAACTTTCAATGTACTGATATCATTTTGCAATAGCATATCAAATGTAAAGTTGTGCACTTACCTGCAATTTCACTACCTCATGAATGACAAGTTTATCAATGGCTTCTGAGATTGCATGCGCGATGTTTCCACAAGGCTAAATAAAATGAGGGATAGAAGGGCAGAGGAATGTGATATAGAAATGTTATTTCATGATTAACATTTCTTTTTTCAAATTAAAGAACATGTGTAGATAAGTGTGTGAGGGAGAGACAGAGAGAGAGAGAGACAGAGAGAGTGTGTGTTAGAAAAAATACTTATTAAATATCTATTATTTACCTTCACACAGATCCTAAGATTTATAGATACCAACTAAATTATTCATACCCTTACCAAGTTTAAGAATTTCTAAAGTATGCAAAAAATTGGCTTGTCCCGAGATATGCTTCTTGAAAATGTGACAAATCAAAGCTTACATCCAGAAGTATCAACAAAGGAACTAATTCAACCTGTCCACTTTCCATTCTAGAGTTACAGAATACACAATGTCATGAACACGATAATGAAACAACCAGGTCACATGCAACAACATGGTTGCAGGCCAAAGTACTGGAAACAATCAGGAAGAATACTAGTACTTTATATTTCCTGGACAATCCACCTCTGTTCCCTCAAGCTTCCTCCTATCTGTTTACAGTGCTATCCTTATCAGGGCATTGGCCTAGCAGGATTGTATGACACATTCTCCAGTGACAATTGCTAAGCAGGCAATTTGATCTGATTTGATTTGATGTTTACGTATTCCATATACATCAACATATAAACCTTTACAATCTTATAACTTTGAATCAGGGGTGATACTGAGCACTGGAAAAAAAAAGAGAGTTTTTTTTTTTTTCTTTCCCTCAACCACCCCCCCCCCCCCTAAAAAAAAAAGTTCTGAGGAAAAAATATGGCATCTTATTAATTCACCCCCCCCCCCTCCTTTTGAGTAAGAAAAATAGTCAAAAATCAGGAAAATAAGACGTAAAATCAGGAAGAAAGGAAACAAGAAAATTTGAAAAAAAAATTGGGCGGGAAAAAGAATTAAAAAAAAATAATCAGGAAAACGATGTAAATCGTGTAATTATCAGGCCTGCTTTGAATGTATGATTATCACAGGGTATATACAGAAAAGGGGTCGTCTTATAATAAGCTTGAAGTGATGTCCTTTTGAGAATGAAAATAACAATACATACAATAAGAAGCGATGCATACAAAGTAGGAGAGGAAGGAAGAAAGGTAGAAAAGGGGCATAGGAAGCGGGGGGACAGAGAGGAACGGAGAGGGAGTGAAAGTTACATTCATGATAGTATCAGGAGTACATATATATCAAGTCAAGTTGTGCATGTAATAACAATCATCTTTGGACAGTTACTGTTTCTAACCTTAGCCAAATTCTAAACTTCAACCTGGACGGTCAGACCCCTTATACCTCATATCACAACACACGGACTCCAAATCAACCAATTATGTTAGCCTCAAGCAGAAGAGTCATGATTTGTTTAAGGTAAGCTAGAGTCAGTCTGGTCAATGTGACTGAGGTACAGTCCAAAAGTTAGATCAAAACCCCTCTCTTTGATGAACTTCAGCTCAGAGTATTTGTCAGGTCATCCCTATCAGACTGTATCAACTTACCGGTACAAAGGTGAACTCGAACTGTAGCATGTCACAGAGTTCCTCTGCCTTGCGGAGTAGTCTGGAGCGGGCGAGGACGATGGTGTTCTTTCTGGAGCTGTCGATCACCAGCATGTCTTCATTGCAAAGGGCGATCAGAGAGGAGGCTGTGAGGAGAATGAGGAGAGTTAACATGTAGACAATATAAGTGAGGGAACAGACAGCATGAAAGTGGAAGGAAGGAAGAAAGAGAGAGAGAGAGAGAGAGAGAGAGAGAGAGAGAGAGAGACCCCCCCCCCCCCCAAAAAAAAAAAAAAAACAAACTCACCACAGGTTCATGAAAGGACATGCAATATGTAAAGGGAATTTATATTATTAAGCTTGAATGTGCAAAGTTTGTCAGGTTCGTCTTGTTTAAATGTGTAAATGATGCCAGTCTTCATGTCAGATGTTAATGAAATCATAACTTTGATTTCTCCTGTTTATATACCAAGGTGAATTGACACCGTTATTTCATTTTTTTTATTTCTGTGTATTACATTTTTATTCTGTTTAGGACCATGATATAAAAAAGATTTTGTATCTACAATGTATATCTGATGCTGATTAAATATATTTCAATTAAAAAAAAAAAAAAAAAAAAATTCCTTGATTGTGACTGGCCAGCAATTTATATTATCCTCCATGAATCAAACTTTACTAAACTTCTATTATTACACATTTGGCTATTAATTATTTACATGTTTTTCATTCACAGCTATAAAACGAGACAAACCTCTGCATGTTGCTCACTCACCTACGATAGACTCCATAAGGAATACCGACACCAGACTGGATGCATAGTACGACAGCTCAAAGACATGAGGAAGCCCTGTGTTAGGTACCACCATCTCCCTGACCTCCTGCGTCTTCCGGTTCCCTTCCGCCGTCGGGACGATGTCAGGATGGCTTCGGGTCCGATGCCTTGCGATCAGGTTCGGTCCGAGCAGCTTGAAGGTGTGCTTGACCACGTCAGCGGTCACTCCGGTGAAGCCAACGTCCCGGCCTCGGACCAGGACGTCGCGCCTCAGGTTGTCGACCGCCATGACCAGTTGTGACATCTCCACACCCTGATGTGGGGAGAAACCAACAGCATTGGCTTGGTGTTTTTAACCATCATGAATATGTAAGAACTTTCTCCTAATAATATCCAACAACCTTTTACACATTCTTTTTCATTGAATACACATAACGAAATGGACTTGTAGTGGTTTTCAAAATTAAAAAGACATTTATTTAAAAGATTCCCCCCCCCCCCCCCCCTCCTTACGTAATACAATCATACTTGCTTCATTGCACTATCTTAGGGAAGGTATTTACTGCAACACTATCTTACTGAAGAAAAAAAAAATCTTCATATTATTACCTAGGAAAATCCCAGATGGGTGAGAAAAACTTCATGAAGTTCGACTAGTTTACATGAATGGGGTTTAAGGCAAAACAAATTTTTGCAAAAAAAATACTCTCAAGATAAATCGTGTGCGAACACAATTACGTAACTTTGCAAGAAAAAATCTCCATGAAGGTTGACTAGTTTACATGCATGGGGTTTATGGCAAAAAACATTTTTGCAAAAAAAAAATACTCTCATGATAAAACGTGTGCAAACATGATTGTGTAACTTTGCAAGAAAATAAAATATTGAGACAATTATTACCTGTCTGAATTTTGTGAGTAGAAGGAAGGCCACTAAGTTGGTACTCATCGCTGTGTTCACATTCACTGAATCTGTATAGTGAAGAAATCAAATATGCTATACTTTTTACAATGATTCACAACTCTGTTCACATTCACGAAATCAGTACAGTGGAGAAATTAAATACCGTATTTGCCGGCGTAAAGGCCGCAGTATTTTTGGAAGAGAAAATATAAAAAAGTTGGGATGCGGCCTTTACAGCGAAACAGAAAAAAAAAAAAGAGTCAAAACCAGCACGAATTTGTACATATGGGAGTAGATCTACGAACGGTACAACAACTATACATTTCCACACATCTTACCGACAATTTTATCTTGCATTGTTGACATGAAGACGAAATTAAACTTCTAAAAACAACATCTGCCGATAGATTTTGATCTAAGTTCGTGCCAATGCATTGCAAAAGTAAAAGAAGGGCCCGTTTAACGGACCTACCGCGAAGCATCCAGCACGCGAAGTCGCCATTTTCAATCCATTTCAATGACTACATCACAGAAAACAGCAGTGTATGGTATCAGTGCGTGATGGCCGAGCGGTTTAAGGCGGTGATTTTAGTCACATCAACATTTGTACGCAAGAGATAGAGTCCCGACTTTGGCAAAATATATTTTTTTTCTTCTTTTTTTAAAAATGTCAAAATCGGGGGTGCGGCCTATACGGCGCTGAGGCGTTATCGCCGGCAAATACGGTATGCAATACTTTCTACAATGATTCACAAGTTCACACATTGTGGAGGTGTCGTATAGTGGCTCATTCACTTGACTCTTGATCAAAGGGTTGAGGGTTTGAACCCCAGATTGGCACTAATGTCCTTTGTCAAGACGTAAATTCACATTTGCCACCCTCATCCCAGGTGTAAATGGGTTCCTGGCAATTGCTAGGGTACTAATAATTGCAGGGCCCTCAGGAAGAACAGCATTGATGCTGATGAAGCCACTGGTAAACAAATAATCATCATATTTTCCCCATGAACGTCTATTCACCTAATAAATCGCAAGTCTCCAGACTGTATCCTTGGTTCCACTTGTAAGACACAACTGAATGTCGTACGTCACTCATGCAATATTTTGCCAACATATCGTCGCCGTTTTCACGAACCGGCACAGCCCAACGCGCAACGAAATAAGTACATTCTGAGAAAAACGCGTTTTACGTTTAGCCCGTTTTGAATTCGCCAGAAACATGCCTTATGTCAAATTTTATATCACAAAATACATATCAATGAAAGGAAAATATTCTGTATTTTCTATACATTCCATTTGTTAAGCATAATGACAATTACTATTAATATTACGAAGCTTTGGACTCTCGTGCCGGTTCGTGAAAATATTATTTTGCTGTTTACGTAGCAAAAATATTTTCACGAACCGGCACAAGCCACTGTGTCGTTTTTCCTATGTAACTTTACGCGCAAGACAAAAGCGCTCGCGCTGTCTTAGCGCGTATTTTATTTTCACGAACCGGCACAACCGCCTGTGTCGCGTCGTCTAGGTCTTGTAAGCGCAAAGATATTTTCACGAACCGGCACAGCCCATTGACTTATAACGGCGCGTGCCGGTTCGTGAAAATATGAATCGTGCTTTTTGGCTCGTGTGTCGTTTTTGTCATTTGTGTAACCATGGATATCTCAAAAACTAAAGCGTTTTGGATGCTGAAATTTGGTGAGATGAAAGATTGTTGATAACTTATGCTAAAAATGCAAAAAAAATAAAAACTACATTTTGAAGGGATTTCGGTGGCTTGTGCCGGTTCGTGAAAACGGCGACGATATGTCACAATATTTGCGCTTTTCAAGGATGTGCTTGACAATGTCAGCATTAGCGAGTAGCCAATAATCTTGCCTTAAAGGTAAAGACCAGTTTTGGAAATGACACCCTCTCAAAAAATGAAATTGAAGCTCTTATTACCAATCATGTGAAAGAATATGTTTTGACTAATACGTGATGACAACAATTTTGCTGGGAAATTGCCTACTAATTGATTTATTTGGTAAATTATTATATATATCCAGACTGGATAGATATAGGGTAGTCCCATATACATCTTTCTGTGTACAGTCCTTGTAACTTTACCAAGACTGGGCCAAATTTCTTATCCTTTTGATGATTCCAGAACATTGCAGTGCACACCAATACTATGCTAGATGATCAACCTTTCTTATCCATTCCACAACGTTTCTTTCACACTGGAATCGCATGACCAGAACTGGTCTATACCTTTAACTTAATCTGCCATGGATATGTATTTCACTAAATTGATAAAAGTAGATTTTCAGACGCCCTTACCATAAACGATATGCTCTCCCAGACCCCTGATGAGTTGTCTCTGATCCTCAATCACCACGTCTGTCCCATACAGAGAATGGTCACTAACGGCCTTCTGCAGACGAGGTTTGCACTTGGGTGTGACCCTTGAAAGGTCGCTGTTGAGAGCTGTGGGAAGGGGTGGGGAGCCTAGGTATTCCTGCAATGCAAAAAGACATCATGGAAAATCTACAGTTTCCTTTCCAAAACTATACATTTTGTTATTCAATTTTCTCTCATAAGATTTTGACAAAACAGGCATTATGAATTTTAATCTAAAAAATTTAATTCAAAAGAGACTTTTTCCAACGATCAAGAAAATGAGCTCCCACTATTGAACATACAGATGGTATTGTCGGCTTCCTTTAACAGCCTCAGAGGGAATTCTGATTATAAAAGAATGCATTCAAGGATTGAATTGAGTATCTTCAAGTGTTAACATTTTCTAGCAAATGCTCTGTGATACACACAGTAGACACATGTAGAAAGTATGTTAGACAGTATTAAATGAACTTTACAAATTCAGGTTAATCCATGGACAATTAAATTCTTTTAGTTCCATAGGCTTCGTACAGGGACAGCCTACTTCCCGTAGGCAATGGGCTAAAATAATTAATTACCAATAGATATCAATTTACCTTTAATGAGAAAGGCTGAGCAAAGTCCACTCTGACATTCCCAAAGCCACTGGATAAAACTGTCCAGATTCCTGAAACTGCATTGAAGAATGTTTCTTTCTTCTTTGGCATCCCCTGGTAAATAAAACAAAATCAAAGATAACTTCAATTGATGAAAGCGCAAGATGAGATAAAATTATCCTCAACTTCAGTAATAATAATAATTATGATAATATTTCATATTTCTATAGCCGACATATCCACCATGCAAGATGCTCAAGGCACTCCAATATTACCCCGGCTCTGCTAGGCTACTAATTTCAGTGGTTACTATTCCTTCCTACCGGTACTCATTTAAAGGTAAAGACCAGTATTGGCAACGCCCCAATTTCAAAAAATGAAATGGAAGCTCTCATTACCAATCATGTGAAAGAATATGTTTTGATTAATACATGATGATAAAAAAATTGCCGGGAAACCGCCTACTAATTCATATATTTGGTAAATTTATTTCTCTCATGGTCTGGTGAGAGAGATAGGGTAGTCCCATATACATCTTTCTGTGTATAGTGCTTGTAACTTTACGAAGAATGAGCCAAATTTCTTATCATTTTGATGATTCCAGAACCTTGCAGATGCTAGATGATCGACCTTTTCTGATCGATTCCACAACGTTTCTTTCACAATTCAATCGCATGACCATTACTGGTCTTTACCTTTAACACCTGGGTGGAGAATGGAAAATGTAGATTAATGTCTTGCCATAAGACATTGGTGTTACATTTTGTGATACTCAGTCCGGTGACGTATCCGCTAGACCATGACACCTCTCCATTTATATCACTCTATCACTGGGATCTACATATTTTTCTTACTCTTTTGACATAAATCGATAAAACAAATAAAAGGCCGACATACATATCTATGCCAGGAGAGGGAAATGTTGTATGCAATCACACCAATTTGTTTAATTCCTCATGAGATGAAATAGCACAAATATGCCTTCTGCATTTGACACTTGACGTGAAGTTCTATCTGTGACTTCCATATAATCAAGTTATTCTCTAGATTTCGCTTTTAGGTGCATTTTTTATTTATTGCAACTTTTTTATTCAGACTTTCCCTAAAATTTCATCTGCCAGTCGGATAAACACCTAAAATTGTACATGAAGTGTCGTAGTTGAGTGGTTTAAGCACTTGACTTGAAATTCAAAGGTAATGGTTTGATCCCCGACACGGCCCTAATTTCCTTTGGCAAGGCATTAAAATACCTTTGCCACACTCAACCCAGGTGAGGTTAATGGGTACCTGGCAGGAAACAATTCCTTGAAATGATAGAGCGCCGTAATGGCAGCTAGGCTAAAGCCGGGGTTATAATTAATTTGTGCGCCTCATAAAAGAATTGTCTCGATAGACGGCGCTATATAAATGCCTATTATCATGATATATATGAACAGAAATAAAAAAGGTAGATAAATATTCTCACCATCTGCTCCTTGCTGAAGCTACCGTCCAGTATCTTCTCATAACTGAAGGAGGCAGGAATGATGTACGCATCAGGGATGATGTCTGTAACAATAATCAATTCAATTTTCAATTCAATTCAATTCAATTTGTTTTATTGCACATCAGGATAACAAGAGGTAATATATCCCCAGACTCCCCAAGTATGATGCTTTTGTGATTATGTAAGTTTGATTTGTATCATTGTATCTTTTAATGTAAACCATGTATACCTAATAAATCCTCTGAGGCAAATAAGAAAAAAAATATCCCTAGACTAAACTTGTGTACCCCTATTTTTTCCTTTTCTGTATGTCTATTTCAAGATAAGTTAAAAGACAGGAGTTGCTGCTATCTTGTTTGGCGTTCAACAATACGGGATAGAGCAACGTCGATCTGGCGCTGCTAAAAGGCGATCAATTGGGCAAAAAGAATTTCCATTTTCGGTTTAACTTAATAAAATTTGGAGTGGACTTTAAAAGATTATTATTATTATTATTATTATTAAATAATGAGCACAAATAAGGACTTCAATAACAAATCTAGGAGCGAAACTGGACTGTTAAAATATGCAACAAATAAAGATTATGTAGACAAAATTAATTGTGATTTAATCAAAGGAATATAATATCTTGTTTATTAGGAATGATCAAATGGATACCAGTGTCATTAATTTTTAAGCCCTGTTCAAGTCTCATGTCTATCCTCACGATAAAGGGAGGCAGTGTTTTCATTATACTCACCATCCCTGTAGGCATCTACAACACATGAGAGGAGTCCTCCCTTTGGTGCAAGTGCTTTGCCACTTCTCGACCTTCCTCCCTCTAGATACAAAATTAGACACAGTAATCAATTTCAATATTGCGAAACATCTTAAAACTTCTCATCAATCGTATGAATTCTTGATAAAAGCCAAACCCCAAAACAAATACTTGACTGCTTATCTTCACATTTTAAGGTAAAAACATGTAAAGAAGTAAAGAATGGATCAACAACTCATGTAAACAGTGTTCTTTTGTGGCTACAAACTGTACTGCAAACTGTCATGCTTGTGTTATGCCACGTTTTTCTTACGTTGTAATTTGATAAAATCTTACAAACTTCTCAAGTCATATCAGTTTTGTGTTCAGAGTAAACCAATGGCAAATTGTTCTGTATTCAATCATTACAGTTGACAACTCATGCTGTAAATACATCAAATTTTCACAACTGAAACAGCAAAAAGAACAGATTTTGCGAACAATCAATGACAAGAGAACTTACCAATGAAGAACTCCATGTTCTGACCATCTCTCAGTATCTCTTCCATATACTGAGAAGAGAGAGAAAAGAAAAAACAGTAAAGCTATTTGACAGGATATTGTAAAAAATATCGTAGTAAATGTGAAAATAGATGTTCCAAAACATTGTATAATCATGGTTAAAGATGGTCAAAAGAAAAAATATTTAAATGTTCTTTCCACTTTGTAGGAAATAGTGAATTGCGAATTTTACGACCTTCATGCATAACAACTTCAATGCTCAACATATGTTTGTAATACAGAAAACCTGTTTTTAAAGACCACCCATGAGATAAAAAAAATTGGTCTTTATAGGCAGGTGGTCTTCATGTACAGGTTTCTTTAGTACATGTTTCAATGAGAAACCATTTTCAACGAAAACAAAAAATGTGGTCTCTGTAGACAGGTGATCTTTCTTTACAGGTGGTCGCCAAAGCAGGTTTGACTGTATATCCTGGCAGTAAAGCACTCATCTTGCAACATACTGTGATGCAATTCAAACTCTCAGACTTACTGTATGTAATGTAGACCTGTACACCCAATCTTTCTTGCCTATCTCTTTGTCTAGTTTTCTCTTGATGAAAAACGCCCCAAGTCTTCTCAGGCACGATCTAAAGGAAAACAAAACAACTAAATATTTACTACCCGATAAATGTAAACATTGAAATTGTCAGCCCCAATATAGTTATAATATAGAATTACAACCTAACAGAAGAATACAAATGCACAAGAAAAACAAATAATTATAATAATAATAAAATATTTATATACAGCAGATTGCAAATTGCCTCTAAGTGGTTTAGAAGAAACTGGCTGATAAGGAAACAGAAATGGCAAACAGGAAGAGAGTAAGAGATCAACATCTGATAAAACTCATTTGTTTTGTCTGCATGATTTTCTGTTTAGATTTGGGGCACTTATTCCCTCTACACTTAAGAATAATGTAACTTGAATGATAATGCATTTCAAATGCTTACTATCCTATCACCTACAAAAAAAATAAAATAAAATAAAATAATAATACTAGTAAAAACGGTGCTCATAAAGCACTTTCCAACTAAGTCTTTAAGCGTGTAACTCTAGCTATAACAAACAAAATACGATGACAAAAAAATTATATATCAAACAAAAAAATTACCAATAAATCTACAAATTAAAATACATATGAAATATACATCAACGTGAACAGAGTAAGTTAATCATCAAAAGCAATTTTGAATAAATGTGTCCTTAAGAAAAGTTTTGAATTGGTTGACAGTCTAACAGTTTTTGACATGTAAAGGTAGTTTGTTCCAAAGTTCAGCAGAAATAATAAATAATTACCCCATCCCTTGCAATTTGATTCAATGTACGTACATTTTATTTGCCTTATTAATAAAAACTAAGGAAAATAACTATATAGGTTCCTCAAATTTCACCCTTTATAACCTTCTAATCAATACAATTAATTTCAACGTCTTTTCAAAGAATTTATTATATAATGTGACACTTTCAGTATATTTCATATTATGTTCTAATTTTGTCAATTATGTGAATTCTTTTTTTGGGGTGAAATGTGAAACAAATAAACTTGAAACTTGATATCATCATGCTGTTCTCAATACAAAAGAAAGAATGATACTCACCCAAAGACAGGTAAGTTGAGGTTGTCTCCGGCGGCAACGAATGGAAGCTTGATACCAGTGAGATGAAAGATGAAGGATAGAAGGATGTAGTCTAGATGACTCCGGTGGAGAGGAACTATGATGACAGGAACTCCACTCTGAAAATATCAAACAAGAACATTATCCTTACAGGGACATCCTGTGTAAGTAGTACTGTCCACCTATAGAGAACCAATGTGCTAACCTCATATTTGCTCGTCGTCCAGGTTACTGGTTCCGTGATCACCATGCCATTGTTTTAGAACAGAATTGTTTGGAAACGGCAACCTTGACAACTTGGCTAGTATGATGTTACACTTTAGAACTGTATTGTTCGAGCATTAAAACTAATTACAAAATGTCTCTCAAAGCACTACACCTAGTACATAATGAAGTACATGTTGAAGTACAGTTAAAACAAGAAATATATTCTATCAATACCTCTGCGAATGCAAATGATTCGTTTGGATCATTTTTCTTCTACTTGTATAACAATTAATTCAACTTAAGTACACTATTTCACGAATAGACATTTAATAGACCCTTAAAAAGTGTCGCCAAGTGAATATTAAAGAATAAAATAAAAGTTTATTGACTAATTTTATTTCTTTCTTTTTCCTGTATAGCCATACAATGTACACTCTTCCTTTTTTCAAGAACTTGAAAACTGAAACAGTATCATATCTGCTGAATATAGAAAGAACTTTTGACTAATTGTTCCACTTATATCAACATCAACTCAATGACAGAGTTTGACCTCCCCGTTAACAAACTGACCTCTGCTGCTTGTCTGACCATGTTGAGCTGACCCTCGTGAACCTGTACACCGATCAAGAAGAGTCCTAAGATCTTGAGTAGCAACCACCCTGTAAGCCTGTAAGGGAAAGAGGGGGAGGGGAGAGAAAACAAAAACAGAGGACAAAAGTGTTTAATAAGTACCAAACGCTTATGAAAATTCTATAATACCAGGATTAAAGACAAAGGCATAATGATATTGGATATTTGTATAGCTTTCTCATCCATCGTATCAGAAAAAAGGGGGGAATATGTCCTAAAATGCTCATTCTTACTGAGAACCACAGACTTCGGACTGAAGCTGTTCAAGTGTTGAAGTCTTTGTTCATGGAATTCAATTATCACATACGGTACTCTTATTGATCTAAAGAGTCCATACATGTCAACAATGGAACATCTTATCTCAGATAAAATCCACTTTGCTTGTCAGGAATCAACACTTGTTATCACCAAATCAAAACTAACCTATACTGATAATTGCTTCAGTACCCAACACACAGTTAGACTTTATGTACAATTTATACTCACTGATTTGTATGTTAGTATATGGATCACTATTTTTCGAATGTGTCAGTGTAAAAAACACTTTTACGCTCGCTGGGGCCCTTTCAGAAATTTTGTAAAAGTTTTGATTTCTCAATATTTTCGCTGTACTCAGACCTGCCAACCTCTGGAGTTCAAAAACTGTATTCTTCAATCACAAAAGTTGTATTCTTAAAAATAAACATGGACTGTTACGCGGATCAATGCCTCTTACCGTTCCTACATACAGGAAGACATTTTTCAATGGATCATTGGTTGAATGTGCATGATTTCGTCACGACTGTTGTGTTCGATGAACCAATGAACATCCCCTAATTGCCAATGTGAGATGCTTGTAGGATGCTTCACAGGACAGAATGGACATTTTACATTTGCATTTAAAAAAAAAAAAAAAAAAAAAAAATTGTTGAAAATCGTATTTTATTGAGGGAAATCGTACCGTCGTATTTGCTTCTAAAAATCGTACTGGTTGGCAGGTCTGTGTACTGTGTGCATAATGCCTTAATTTTCAAACATTTAGTGAGGCGGTTTACGTCATCAAACAGGCAAGGGCTCCAGTCACACTGACTAATGGTCATTGGGGGTCTGGATCGAACATTTGTTGACAATATGCATTCACCCCTACGTAGAAATTACACAGTTCCCAGGGTCCGGACCTAGAATTTGGGCGCCCATGTGTCCCAGGCGCCTGTTAATGTCGCGCCATGCCTATAAAGGCTGAATAAATTAAATAGGGACTTTCAGAGTAAAGTGGAGTTTAAAACCACGAAAAAATCACATAATGTGAACAGTCCATTTGCAGAACACACAAGTTAACCTTATCAGTATTGACAATTGGGACAATCAGCCCTATAAATTTGCATCAAAATGTTAGGTACTTGTACAAAAGTTAAATTCCAATGTTGTATGATGCATAATTTGATTAATATGCTCACATTAGAATTTGACTCATCCCTCCTCCCTTAAAAAAAGAAAAATCTAAAGAATAATTGCTACATTGATGAAAGAAATAAAATAACCAGGTAAGTGATGAGCTCAAACCTATGCATGGTTTAGATTACTACAATCTCTGAATGCCCCAATTTCAACAATGCAAGGAGTCATTGATTGGGGTCACAGAGTAAATAAACAAGCTTCTGAAACAGTGTGATTCAGTCCATTTAAACAATGGATTACGCTATAAACTTGTCATCACAAGTACTCCCCTAGGGTCGTGTGTACCAAAGAGATTTTCCCCATAAGACCCTAGCTGTCATAGTATATCAACTTGCTGTAATGCTTACAATCTCTAGATGCATTTTAATGGGTAATCACTCAGCCTTAAATTGGTAGCAACGGCCTATACATGGAATCTCATTGTGTATTAAAGTTTGTTCAAAGCATCAAGGAGCATTTCAGAATACTGAATTACATATAATCTAAATTCAAGTTGCCGGATTTCTGTATATTGACTCAAAAATAGAAAGCTTCCAAGATAATAATGGAGAAACTTAGCAAGAGTATTACTCTAAAAAACCAATCATCGGAACTAAAGGCCAAAATAAATTCTTTGGAGCTGTCTTTATGTTTCTCTGATTATAAGTCTAATTTTCTAATTTGGTTATCTTTTCCCTTTAAATATTAAAGTGAAACCTGAATACTATCACAATGGGATTTTTAAAAGCTTGGTTTACAGCCAAAATAAACTTTATCTTCTATCGGTGTAGATTACCTCATGTTACACAGTAGACGCGTCTTCATCATCTCGAGATTGCCAAATAGCCCGCTATTTCTGATTTGGGAAATAATCCCGAAGTTACAAATCGCATCTTCATCAGCTCGAGATTCGACCTCGAAACTTGAAACTCGACCTTGAGAAATTAAACTCGAGATATTTTGAAAAGCGTTCGCGCACAGTGCGAGTCTTCGGTCTGGTGAAGACGCATCGGACAAGTAGCTGGATATTTTGCAAACTATCCCAAGATATCTTGGGATGACAATCCCGACCAAATATCCCGCTAATTGCAACTTCGTGCTGATGAAGACGCAAATTAGCTGGATAGTTTGCGATCGGGATAGTTCAAATAGCGGGATATTTGGCAATCTCGAGCTAGTGAAGGCAGGCCTTTTCAATGATCTTTGTGTCCATGTATACACTCCCTCGCACTATGGGAACTCCAGGGTACAGCATTGATCATATTTCAAGGTGAAATGCCTTTTAAAAAAAAATCACATGATTAATTGATTATAGTAACTAGTGCATGCCATGTAAAAAACCTGGATAACACACAACTCACAGTGAGCATGTAGAGGCCTTTGTTCTATCGATTCCCATTTATATGCATGTAAAGTGGTGTTTGTCTTGCCATTGTTTTTTTCCCAGGTGGTTAACTGCCTTACGTCGAGCCACAGATTTTCATGCTATCTGTGGAATGAATTGCATCCCAAAGATAAAGGAAATGCTATTTTTGTTTCCTCAAATGAAGCTCATCAAGGCTTGGATTACAATCAATGACCAGTATATTGAATAGACCCATACCTGATGAGTGAATTTGATATCGTTGCTGCCATATGTCTCAGGACATTCATCGCTCTCCTTCTGTGTCTTTCTGCTGCCCTCTGGTACTCGTTCTCTGAGTCTATACGACCTATGATATGGAATAACAGGAAGTGTATATAAATATATTCATGTAGAGTTGGCACATTATAAATGATATATACCGTATTGTTTTTATTAAAGGTAAAGACCAGTTTTGGAAACGCCACCCTCTCAAAAAAATGAAATGGTAGCTCTTATTACCAATCGTGTGAAAAATATGTTTTGACCAATACGTGATGATACAAACTTTGCCGAAAAACCGCCTACTTATTAATATATTTGGTAAATTAGTTTATCTATTTGGACATGATAGATATTACGCACGTGTCGCGCACGTGTGCGTAGTCCCATATACACCTTTCTGTGTACAGTGCTTGTAACTTTACCAAGACTGGGCCACATTTTTTATCATTTTGATGATTCCAGAACCTTGCAGTACACACCAATACTTATATGCTAGATGATCAACCTTTTCTGATCGATTCCACAACGTTTCTTTCACAATGCAATCGCATTACCAGAACTGATCTTTATCTTTAAGTAATATACCCCATTCAGATGTCAAGCCACACATGTTCATGCTATCTGTCGAATGTCTTGCATCCTGAAGATAAAGGAAATGCTATCTTTTTCCTAAAATGAGGCTAATTAAGCCAAATAGGTATACATATATGCATTACTTGAAATTAAAATAAATTGTGCTGATGCTTGTAATTGATAAGGGTATTATAAAGGTAATACAAAGTTTTAGTATGGGGTCATGAATTTGGTTATCTCGAAAGCAGAAGTGTTTTAGGGGCTAAGTTTTCTGGTGCTTATAATACATCCATAGGGGCATCCAAATATATCAAAATTGTAAAGAATTTTGTATTACCTTTAAACAAATGATCAGTATTGTAATCAGTAGTAATCGCAATCAAATAGTTTCCCTTACAAGATAAGTGTACATACCTTCACTATCTGACATTGCACTTTTATGAACAGCAAGCTGAACTCTGAAAACAAAATGAAAAAAATGGAACAGTATTATTGAAAAGAAATTTATCCAAATATTCATTTCAATTTATATATCCAAGGAATTTCACAGCAGTATAATCTACTCCTTAGGTCATTATCACCCTCCCCCTTTTCTCCCCCCTCTCTCTCTTTATCTTTCTGTCTGTCTCTCTCTTTATCTTTCTGTGTGTGTCTCTCTCTCTTCCTTTCTCTCTCTCTCTCTCTATCTTTCTGTCTGTCTGTCTGTCTGTCTGTCTCTGTCTCTCTCCCTCCCTCCAACTTCCCCTACCAGAGGGCATGATATATCAAAAACGATTTTACATACATGAACTTTGCACCACTCTCACTTTTTGCATATGAAATTAACACTAGTTGACAATGTCAAATGCATATCTTAAATATATATGCATTCATTCAACCTTGCCGAGTGAAAATTCACTGAAATCCAATCAATTCAATTCAATTCAAGGTTTATTAAAAAATATCTTCGCAGCCGTGAGGCTGAATTGCGATACAGTTCACAGATAAAAACATGCGAAATTACAAAATAGACATATCAATTACAATGAACATAGATTGGCATAAATTAAAAATAAAATATATAAACAGAAAACCAAAGAGTTCAAATGAGAGTTTCAGAAAAATGGATTGTTCAAATTACATCAGGAGTTTAGCGATTATTCAAATCCAATGACATACATGTATATGGCCAATGCTAAAAGGACCCCATCATGCTTAATGTCTTTTTGTTTTGTATCTTTGTTTGTTTATTTGTCTGTAGTATAACTACGAAGGGAATATTTACCTTTGGTTCTCCAACACTCTTTGTGAGACATCTGGTACAGAGGGGTAGGAATGGTTGACTGCTCTGAACAGGGCGTGGTCAACGTGTGGAAAGTATCTGAACAGTAAACCAGCTCTGAATTATAGAAGAGAGGTAACAACATTCATCGAAAACATGTTAAGTAGGTCTGCTTATGAAGAAAATGAACTTTGATATCTGTAAATGTTGAAAAATAGAAATAGTTGAAATGAAATATTGGTCTACATTGCTTTCACCAATTCACCTGTATTAATTCCCCTGTTTAGTACCTCCTTGTCAGTGTTGTATTTTGTCCAAAGATAATATCAATATAATGATTCTCCATCTTCCCCTACTCCACTAATATTTACCTTTTTGAAACTCACATCACAATTGTATGGTTCTCTTAATTTTTGTAATCATTCCATCTTTCTTCATTCTTTATAACATTAGACATCTTTTCCCCACTTTCCCCTTTAATGCAAGTCTAGTTTTAAATAACATCATGAAATCTTGCAGGAAAAAAAGAAAGAAAAATCCTCAAGAACATCGTGGCACATGTCCAAGGGGTTGATTCTACCCACCCGACCTTTTAGTGTTAAAGGACAAAAATCTTGCCTAGTGCCACAGAAAATGTTTATGCAGATCTTACCTGGGAGGGGTTGACATTTTTAGGATGTTCCTCAGACCCATATGAGGTATGTCATCAGTGTAGAACATCTCCTACAACAACAACAACAGACAAGGTAAATACCATGTAAGTATAAAGCATAAAATATCTCCAGTAAACAAAGACATATTTCTACAATATATATAACTTTCTTGCTCATCTAAAAATGATCCAACATTTACTCCTGCAAAACTTTGTGTTAACTCCTTGGCCGTTTGTTTTTATCAAATGATCATTCCCTTGTATGACGACTATTTTAACGCAGTTTTGGGGCATGTCATATACAAACATACATGTACATGTACATGTAGCTTGACATGCCCTAATATTTCTTTAAACATGAAAAAAAAGTTGTCTTGAAGGTCATAACATGTGAATAATATATTGTGAAGTTACTTTTTTTTTTAATTGATTTTTTATTTACTGAGATCTACATAACATATATCAAAAAACATTGTTACAGAAATGTATTCTTGTTATCTTCTCTATATGCTATCATGCTCTCTCTCTCTTTCTACTTCAGGTGACCTTGCAACTTTAATGTACATTGTAATGGCAATGAGGTTAAGATAATCTGATAATCAACAAGCCTCATGTTTACTGTCAAAGTCAGCAATATCACCAATGCCAACCTAAACATACATGCACCTGTACAAGTAGCTAAGTAATTTGACTTTACAATGATCTTGCTTGCATCATCAAATAAAAGTTTTACACTTTGATAAAAACTTCTCAAACGACCTTAAATGTCTAGACTGTAAGCACTGAAACTCAAAAGTTAACATTGTAAATGCTGTTGCCAATTTAATAAACTAATAACTGTATACATGTACATCTTATCCTCATCCAGGGTGCTCATACACACACAAGCCCAACTCGTCATTTGGTAGAACATGAATTTCACTTGCTCCAAATTTGAAAGAAAGAACTAGCCCTTTTAAACACAACACTAAATACATGTACATTCCAGTGGTCTAAATTGCAACAGAAACCTGAAATCTATAAACACTTGAAGCTTTAATGAATGGTAAGCCGTGGTAACTATTTGGGCCACAGCTGAGCAAAGGGTCAATTAATGATTGCCTACATGAAATGATGACAGAGCTGCCAACCTCCAGAACAGAAAATCAGTAATCACAAGGCTCAAAATCAGTAATTTCCTATGCAGCACTATGACTCTAATAAAAACGGCATGCCAACATTGCACAGACACATGATTATCTGAAATTTTTGGTGATTTTACTCACACAAAGTTGTTAAATAATGAGTTTCATATCATCACAACACAGTCTTCCAGGAAAAATGGGGGAAAAAAAAATATATAAAAAAAAAAAAAAAAAAAAAAAATATATATATATATATATATATATTTAAAATCCGTAATTTTAAACAACATTCCGTAATGGTCGTTAATTTCCGTACCAATTACGGGAAATCCGTACTAGTTGGCAGCTCTGTGATGATAATCAAATATGCAGGCCCCCCCCCCCCCTTTTGAATAAAGAAACTATTATTGATATTATTATTATCAAAAGAAAAAATATACACTGTATATAGTACAAGAAAGTCTCCATTCACTTCGAAATGGGTGGCTACTGTATTACGGATTGCAGGAATGCGATAATTCAGGAGTCAACGGGTTAAAGAATGAGGACCAGTGTCTCGCATGGTTGACAAGTAATGGAATTGTGAAGACTGTAAGGATAGCCTTGACTAAAAGTTGTCATCTATGTAAATTTGTACACGTGGACATTTGCTGAGTCGTATCATGAAGGCCTACACGTAAATAAATGATTTTTTAAAGTGAGTACGAATCAGAGAACTACAATTCAGAAAGAGGAAATGTACATGTAGGTCAATGCCACTAGTCCAGTACTACTCAGATTAGTGCCACTTTCATGGTCAGCTGATACAGGTCATGCACTTGTTCAGAATGCACTGACCAGTCCAGTGGAAATGCTTTCATCACTTGACCATGTTAAATAGGGGTGACTGGGTCAAATAGCACAGCTGATCAATCATCATACGTGTATGTATCATATTGATATTTGGTACACTGTCGACTAGATAGAGATTGATATGCGTCAGTATGCCATTTAAACACAGATGTTTGTGGCTAGCTACCTTGAAACATTGAACTACATTGTGTAGTATACATGGATTAATACAATAAATCATCTTGCAATGCATACTGGGTATTGCTGCGCATCTTAATGTAAGTTTGTACATAACATCAGTTGCAGACACAGTCAATGTAAACAACAGAGAAAATAGTGTATTAAACAAATTAAGTAAAAGTAGTAGTTAGTAGTAGTAAAAATAATATCAGTAGTAGTAGTAGTAGCAGCAGCAGAAGGAGTAGTAGTAGTAGAGGTAGCAGCAGCAGTACCGCCACTACCACTAGTACCAGCAACAGTAGTTAGTCACACTTTTAAAGGTTAAAAAAAAACTTGTTTAGCACAAAACTAATCTATTACTTGGTCACCCTTATAGAATCAGGTACAATTTAAGTCTCTAGCAACAAAAAAAATAACAAAGCAGATTTTTCTATCACTACCCTACTGGAATTAATTTAGGATTCTTACCCTGCTGAGTTGTGTGCACTGTGTACAGCAGCGGCCAATGAATGGACGCTTGATATCTGATGAGCCATCCATGGTCTGGGGTGGAGGAGACATCTTGAATTGGGCAAGCTCTGGTACCAAGTCCTGTGATATGTGATAGGAGGGAGAGGAGGGAGAGAAAGAAGATGCAAGGAGAGAGAGGGGGAGAGATAGAGAAGGATATACAAGTGTATGCATAGGGAGTAATGAGCAAGAGAGAAAGAGACAAGAGAGCATAGGAGTGGAGAGAGAGAGAAGGGGTAAGAGAGATGGGAAAACGAAAGAGAAAATAAAGATGAGAAAGAAGAGAAAATGGTATAAGGAAAGGATAGAGTGAGACAAAGAAATAAAAAGGGAAAAGAAAAAAAGGGGAAAAGAAAAAAAGGGGAAAATAAATATTAAAAAAGTGAAAAACATTATCATTACACTTCAATACTACTTTGTATTGCAAACAACAATCAAGAAAAACTTCCATCACTTTGCATGCCTACCAACCCATCCCCATTCTACAGTATGCAACAAACACATTGCATTCTTAATTTCTGACAAATGCACTTCTTTCTTAAAATGTAAATCTATAGATGAACGAATTGGTACACACAATCTTCTTCTTCTTCAAGTTTCACTGATTGCATGTATATATTACAATGAAGTAAAAGCATATTAATGACAATCAAAAGGTATTAATATCTGCTGTACTTTTCAATAGTTTGAATTGCTCAAGTTCATCTTGGTTCACAAAAATTGTACCATCCGAGCTTTAACTTGTCAACAGAGTCAAGTAGCTTGTTGAGTAGGTACAGTGTATATACTACCAAACAAATATTTGCCAATTTTGAGAATTCCATCACAATACTGGCACAGTACCAAAGATTTAAATTTAAATTTGAATCCTGGTATTTCATATTCACTATTGTACTTGTACATGTAAAGAGTTGACATGAATCAGGAGAGACAGAGCCTTGACCCCCTAAATACATGCAAGAAAGTTGTACACTGAACTAAAAAATTAACATAATAAAACACCTGTACCCGGTAATATGTACAAATAATACAGGAGGACACAACTCTACAGGTAAATTCATAGTTGAACAAAATACAAACTAGAATGAAAACATCTCCAAGAAGAAGAACTTTGATCAAAACACTTCACAGAATCTATGAGGTGGACAATGGTTGTTATTGTTTGCTTAGTTCGGACTTTAAAGTAAATAATCCTTATGAACTCTTAATCTGTAAAAACAAAAAGCAATGACTGTGAGCCGTATCTGAACCACATAAAGAGGAATCAATAATACAGTGTACCTATGATTCATTTTCAACTGAAAAAATTCAACTATAATACATTAAATTACAAATTTGCAAGAAATGTCTTTCATATGTTATGAGGCTAAAATTCAACTAAATTTATTATTTCAAAAAAATAAAGGCCTTCTTTTTTTGTTCATCCTGAACTACTTATGTAGGTGTCCTACTTTTAATGGTTACATGTTTGGTCACAATTTCCGTCAATTGTTGAATTGACAATCAACTTGTTTAAGACGGTGAACAAACTTTTCATTGATGAGCACTGGTCTCTATTCTAGGATTACATGTAAATGACAAAACTTCTGCCACATGTACCTGTTTGTGTTTCTGTGGTTGCGGTTACTTTGTTTTTCCTTTTTTTTTTTAATTTCTGGTTTTCTAGTGCTGTAAGTTCCATGATTTGTGGACCCCTAATATACAGTAGTGTACTTGTACACTGTCATTGTGGAAAATGACTTTTCGTACAATCTAATGTAAATTTCTGTTCTCTAGTATTGTATACTTCTGTAACAAGTGCCGGAATTGATGGACTAATGTTATGAAAACAGGGGTCTGAAATGATAGGCGAACGTCATGATAACAAGGGTCGCTGATGTTATGATAACAGGGGTCTGAATTGATAGGCTAACACTTCCCAACTCCTCATGATCCAGTTATCCAAGGTCAATGCACTTTCACAATACTTTCCCTGGTTTCATGTCCATCATAACTACATGTACAGGTACATGTACATCTGTGATTGCCATGATTCAGAATGATGGATGATCCTCCATATCCATGTACATACATGTACACTTTTTTTGGTCTTTTCTTCATATACAGTACTACAGTGTATAAACTAAATAGAACACTTTGTAAGTTGTAACCCACTGAAAAGGTGATCTGAATTTAAGGCCAAATAAAAAAAAAAAACATGTTTAGCGTCCTGTTTTTTCGAAAAATAGGAAGGAGGGGGCCCTTTTTATTTTTTATTTTTTATTTCAAAATGGCCGCTCAAAATGGCCGCTCGGTACATTTTCCCTGACAGTCGGGGCAATTTTTTTTCAAGATGGCCGCCGGCTATTTTTTTTTTTTTAAATCAGAAATAGAGCCATTTTAGCAGTGTTTTTCATGTTTTTTTCTTTCAAAAAAAAAAAATTCAATTTTTTTTCTTCAAAATTTCAAAAAAAAAACAAAAAAAAAATAACAAATAAAAAAAAATAGGAGGCGGCCCCCAAAAAGGAAGCGGGCGGGGACGCTAAACATGTATATTTGTTTTAATGGCCTAATACACAATAAAACAAAACACAATAATGCCTGGTTTCCCTCATTTTCTTGACTCATTCCTTTCCATCTCTACAATGTACAATGTACCTCTTTCTGCCCCCCCTCCCCACTTCTTCTCTCTCTGCCCCTCTCTTAATTCTGCCCCTCCCCTCCCATCCCCCCTCCCCCCTCTCTCTCTCTCTCTCTCTCTCTCTCTCTCTCTCTCTCAAGCAATCACTCCTATCCCCCTCTCTCTCTCAATCCCTCATCTTCCCACCAGCGCAAGCAATAATCAAAAAATTTGGGGGGCTTGCTTGTATGAAAATAACACTATTTAATTTGTTTTGCATTGAATTGTATGCAAATTGTTGGGGGCTCTTTTTGGCATTTCCTGAGCCCTCTTATATCTTTTCCCTGCTTCCCCCTCTCTCTGCAATCAGAATTAAATGCTAATAAATTGCCATTTGCCATTGCATAACATCATAAAACAAGGCTTGACACTATTAAACAGGCCCCAAAGACAAACATGGGTGCTGAATATCCAAGTCTGGGCCACCCCCCCCCTCCAATTTTGAAATGTTTACATGGGGCTCATGCATACTGTAGAAATTGTAAAACGTTCAATCCAGACCCCTTAAAATTAGTGTGCAGCCCTTTGTACAGGTTAGAGTTCATGACTTTGCGATTGATAAAAAGATTGTGGGTCTAGAAGGTGACAGTGAGTAATGAAGGAAGTGGTTAAATCTTACCCACTTATGACCGAGTCTGTTCATCAAACCCTACCACAATTCAACCCAACTGGAAGAATGTACACGTACTCCACTACTCCCCATGGATGCACATCGTAAAACTTGTACGTGTACGTGACCATGTATCCTAATTAACATTTTGGAAACCTTAAAATGCTCATACATTCACATTAAACATTGTTCCATTGTTAATGCTAATTTTTAAAATGAATTGATCTTGGACTTAATTTAGCAGTATTGATGTCACAAATGACACAATGTGTCACAGAAAAATTAGTGTGAGTACAAGTTGAAGGAGCGCTATACAATTAATCATCTTTGATAAGAAGAAATTGATGTTTAAGTGATCATGGATAAGCTCATTTCAGTTTTTCATGATTGTAATTATTTTCTTCTCTTTTTCTTATTACTCCAATATCTAAATTACTCTTTTGTTGGTTTACATTTGAATTAGAAACCATTTTACTGCCAAAAAATATCATTTCGAATCCCCCCCAAAAAAATAATATGATGAACTGTCACGTATACATGTAATTAGTATCCATCAATTCATAAAGGTTTGAGCTTCTGAAAGTGTTAACTCTGATCAAGGAGGATATCTTCCTTGCTCTGATGAATGTCTACTGACTTGGGTAGAACAGGGAACACTGTCCCTGAGTAGAAGGTAGGCCTGTAACCGATCATCGGATCGGGCCGATCAGGTGAGATCGGATGATAATTTCTGATCGTCGAAACAATTTTTTTCTTTTCTTTTTAATGCCGAAAATTTTAAATTTTTGGGCTATCAAATGCTTTAAAAAAATGCATACATGTACACTGTAGCTGGGATTATTTTGTCATTTGGAGTTGTTGTAGACCATTATTGTTGATACATGTATTTAGTGCATTTTCATAACTTTGAAATTAATAATATTGGTCTAAGAGAAGAGGCAAAACATGCGAGCCGCCATCTTGGATTATAATGCATGCCTAGATTATAATCCAAGATGGCGGCCCGCATTCCAAATGACAAAATAATCCCAGCTGTGAATTTTTTTTAGCATTTGATAGCCCAAGACTTAATTTTTTTGTTGCTGATACCGATCACAGGTGCGAGGGTGTCTCTCTGATTTTCCAATCCGATCAAAGCCCAACTAACAGGGTTATGTGAAGGTCACCTTCAAAAACTATCACACAACAAACTGTATTTTGTGAATGAGGATGTACTTCATCTTCCTCGCCTGGCTGCTTCCAATCAAAGTGGATTCAATTGTTTGCATTCAAACAGTAGCTACAATGTACGTGTAGCGTCAGCACAAAATATTTTTGCAATTGTTAGGTTTTTATCTAGCAGAATAGTATTGATTCTTCTACATGTATATTATATATTTTTTTTAAATAAAATAAAAGAGGCCACATGAAAGACTCAGTTTGGTCACTGACCAACAACCTTGTAATATTTGTTCATCAATCGCCCAGAAGGACAAGCATTCAATTGGCCATGGGCACCTTATGCAAATGAAGTACCGGTAGATGCATGGGTATGTAATTGGTCACATGACTACATGTCCAGTGTCCACATCACATGTGAGACCTGCATTTCTACATGTATGTTCTAAGGAAAAAAAATATACTGACTAAGAAGAAACTTTGGTGTAACTAGTAGGTATTAAAGTTCAAATCATAAAACAATAATTGAAAAAGCCAGCATCCATACTAAATGGAATAGGGCCCAACTCACTGTCAATGAAATAAAAGACTTTTAATCTGGGCCCTAAAGTTATAGAAAAAAATATGCCATGAAATCAATTTGGACAAAGGGTGTAATGTACAAGTACAAGTAATTCTGACTAAAACATTAACATCCATCTACAATGTAGGCTTCATGAAAATTGAATACGATGTACCCTATTAGTCAAGTTTAGCAACACCAGCAGAATTTTTCAGAGAATTGCGCAAACTATCAAACCCAGTCACACCACAATACAGACTCCAATCCAGTCAATGAATGATGAAATCCTGGCCATTCAGGGCAATTTAATCTTTTGTTTGATTTATTGTCAGTCTGTTGTATACATGTTCAGTAAGCTGTGTGACTGTGGTCATTGGAGTGTGCAGTATGCAATTCAGCATTTAGAATTAAATTTTGACTTTGAGATATCATTCAAAATCGACCAGACACTGAAATACTGACCCCTCTAGACTTGACTTGACATTCAGTCTAATTTACACGTATCTGATGTCTAAAGATAAACAGAGATAATTTGAATAGACAAACTATGGGTAGACTGAAGCCATATACAGTGTAGATTTTTTTTTGTCATTCAAGGGTATTCAATTAATTAATCACAGCAGTCATTAAAAACTTATGATAACACACCACAGTGGCAGACAAGAGAAATATATAACAGAAAATATACAAAGTCAATTATTAAGCCATCCTAAGCAGCAAAAGCTGGACATTTCTCAACATTTGGAGAACAAGAGTACACATACAGTACCTGTAGGACAGCATGGTTGGCAGGTTTGCATAGAAACACTGAACATGCATAAAGTTGAAGTCACTATACTTGTATTATGTAGATTTTCTTTTTCTTTTCTTTTTTTAATGTGTGCGTTTTCTTCAGAATTACATGAACATGTACAATGTACCAGTATCAGTTTACCATCCATCCGGCGGCAGACAGGAAACAAACATGACTAAATCTGATGTACATGTACATATAAATACAGGCTGGACATACATCAATATCTAGGTACATGTACCTACTGCCCCCCCCCCCTCAAAAAATAAATATAATAATGATACCTGGTACATGTAAATTAAAATATAGTTACTTCCCTTTTCAAGGGTGAGATGAAGGTGTTCTCTCCTTGCAGTGAATTTTTCCATTTCACACTTCACAGTCTAGATAGTTTTCCACAGCTGGATCTTTCCAGTGTTGTCTCATTCTGTCATTATCACAATAGTTTTTCTCTTTTTATGCTGCGCCTCTCCCCCACGATCCAATACATTCAGTTCCATTCAACTCGATTTCAATAATGAATACATACAAAATAATACATTGGAAGGACCCCTAATAAAGCAAAGCTTATAAGGAGGCACCTTGTAAAAATATTAAGAAATAAATTGATCTTGAATGAAATTTGAATAAAAATAAATCAACAGGCAATAGTAATAAAAGCAAAATCATACAACCACATACTGTACAAAGTCATTCCAATACCTTATTATACCACAACCTTATTCACACAAAAAACACTCATCAGTAACGTACAACACACATAAAACACACTTTGGTAAAACTTTTTTGAAGTGTGACAGGATACCAAGTTACCAACACCTCTTGAAATTTTAGAGCAAATATGATGAGTAATGTGAGTGATTCATGAAGTCAAGGAACAACTTATTACAGTCTAGACACTATTCATTTATATGTAATTTAATCAACTCTGAGTTTAGATTGGAGACAAATAAATTTATATCTATATGTGAAAAAATAACAGAGCTGTATCATCAGCAAACGATAGGGACTTTTAGATTTGCGTGGACTGCTACGTGTGACGTCCTTTTAAGGCACTGGTAGTCATGTGTGACTTCCTTCTAAGGCACTGGCAGTGCCTTAAAAGGACGTCACAAGTAGCAGTCCACGTTGTGGTCGTGCAAATCTTAAAGTTTCTGATGACAATTTTAAATTACCTGAAGAAAATATATTATAAATACACCAAAATTAACAATAGCCCAAGCACAGACCCTTGAAGAACACCATCTACATGTATATAAAATATAAATGGATTGTATACCATCGATCATATCATAGTGTTGCGATTAAATAACTTTTGAACCAATCAAGGGATATACCAGAAGGATATAATTTTGTAATTAAAATTCTTGTGATATAATAATAATAATAATAATGGTGGCTTCTTATATAGCGCACATGTCCGTCACGTTGTGATATAAAATCAGTAAGATATATGTACCGTATCAGATCATGTATAAAAGAAATGGAATGGGGTTTTTTTTAAACCAAATTACTCAGGATCTAAGGAATTACATGTATGTTTTGATAATAAATTATGAAGTTGTTTAAACATCATTTTTTTGAGAAATTTTCGTAAATATGGATGAATGGCAATGGGTTCATTATTTTCAATGGAATCAGCTGGCCCTTTTTTGTGTAATGGAACATCTTTGGCCACTTTGTATTGGAGACTTGGACTACTCCTGATGCAAGAGATTTACTATAAATATCGCGCAATATGATCATAAAATAGCGTTGCTTTTAAATATTGCCAAGATTTAATTTTGTTTCATTATTTAGTTTTATGATATCTACATGTACACTGTACACAGTACACACAATGTACATGTATTAGGTTTTACAACTCTTTTGGAGCTTCCAAAAGTTCTATTATTCACCATTCTAAATTTCTAATGTAGTTTTCTTTTTTGTTCCCCTCCCCCTGCCCCACCACCACCGCCACGATAATCTTTCAATATAAGAAAAAAACATCACTTAACATTTTCAGAAAGGATGCAGTTGATTTTGTTTCATTATTTCCATGAGATCGTCCATAGCTCTGTTAGAGTTTAAGAGAGTTCCATAGTTTATCATTCCTATTTTTCATATTTTCTGCTCTCCCCTCCCCCTTCGACAATCAAATAAAATACCAATATTTGCAGGGACACTGTTTGCTTCACTTTATTGCTTTATGAGATCCTTAAAAAGCTCTATTTGATCATTGCATTGCTTACCAATGTCAGCAATATTAATATTATGAGTCTACTCCTTCTAATGATAATAATATTGGATACTTTATAGCACACATATTTAACATGACCATGCTTTTGGTGCTCACATCATTCAAGGTTCTACCAGTACCCATTTAACACGTAGGTGGAGAGTGGCAAATATGGATTAATGTCTTGCCAAAGGACATCAGTGCAGCAGCGGGATAGTCTGACAATGTATCCACAACATCTCTACTTGGCCAAGATGTACATACATACTTCATTCAATTGTATTGTTTTATAAGATCTTTCAAAGTATTCAACAGCTCTAATTTAAAGCTTCCAGGTCATTTTATTCTTAATTTTTGCTGCACCCTCCCCCTCTAGCCTCTATCACCCCATCCTTTGACAAATATATCTACATGTACACCTAAACATTTGGGCCTTATGGGAAAAGCGCGGTATCCAATCCAATCCAATCGAAAAGATATTTGATATAGCGCCTTTTCCTTGCAGTTACAAAGCGCTGCACACACGCTCCACAATGTTTGGGCCACTTATAAACAAAAGTTAGACACTTCTCAGAGATCAGTAACGTATAGTGGTAATAAAGTAATAATAATAATAAACAGTTGCTTACCAATGCTGGCAAAGATGTAGTCCGTCCTCTTCTTTTTCTTCTCTGAGGCTGACACTCGTTGTTGCCTCTGTCTCTTGGTCTCCTAGCAGGAGGAGGGGGAGGCAAGGTGGAAGGCATCTTCTTCTCCCAAGTCTTGTAAACTTCTTCCAATTGCTGCATGTCCATTGCGCCAGGTCCCTGAATGAATGATGGATTCAATAGGAGATGTTCATTATCTTTTTGATTTCTCCATGTATGATACAACAAAAGAAGAATATTACATGCATTTTTGTGAATAGATTTATAATTTCATTTTTGATGAAGAAATGCCCACTAGAGATTTGTGTGGATTGTCATCCATTTTCATAAGTGGGATTTGTTGAACAATTTATATAGATGTGTTTTAACCTTTAAAAAAAAAGGAAAAAAAGAAAAAGAAATACACTTACATTATTATTATTGCAGAGATCATTGCATTCAAGTTCAACCTTTGAACTGCTCAATATTTGGACCTTCTTGCCTTCTCTACTCTTGAGTTTTAAACCCATTTTTCTTCCCATTTTGGGGTGATAAACTGCTGTATCACTAATCAGCAAGGTATACAGTACGTATGAGCTCAATAAGCAAACTCTAAGTCTGAACAATGAGTCAAATGATTCGTTTTTGATGAAGCCAACTCGTTTTAAGTAGCAACCAGATGCAGGAAAGAACTGCAGTGTGCACAGATGAGAGATTCTCAAAGTCTCAGAGAGGGCTGCATGAAGCTTTCAAAGAGAATTATGAGTGATGACCCAAAGTGGTGACTAGCAATCAGGCAAGGACGACTGCTTTGGAGTTATGAAACTCTTGCAAGTGAACTTACATCGGGTCAAGTCAGTGACCATATTACTCAACTGTTTTTGATCTGTCGGTACACTAATTAATTATTGCTTACTAATGTAGTTTTAAAAACAAACACCTACACTGTACTGTATGGCAGACACAGTTAGTCTTGACTCAAGACTTAGAGGTGTATGTTAACCTTGCCTAACAAAAATGATGATGCAACAGTTTTTCAATGCATTCCTGACAATTCTAAATATGAAAGTAACACATTCACAAGAATAACAAGAAAAAAACAATTATAAGCTTCACTGATCTTTCAAAGGCTAGTATTTCTAAATTCAGCCAATGACATCTACCGTGACTACTGAGTCCCGACTGTCTTTTGTTAGTGGTGTGCATTGTTGCTTATATGTACAGTACATGTACTCATTCTCCTGATACATATTTTGTCTCTTTATGAACATGTGCCTACTCCATGCATGTATTGATTTAAGCTCTTAAATCAATAAAGAATTACCAAGAGATAAATTCACAGTAACATTGGCAGGTATAACATTTGTTTAAAACACAAGAAATTGGGAAAGTACAAAAAAGTGGGATTCAAATACTATATCTGAAAATTGAAGGGGATTGGTGTTGTCCTTGCATTTACGTGTACACGTACATTGTATATCATGCTAGAAGCGTATGCATTTCTTATACATAGCTGAACCTGGTGCAATGCTGTCTGCAAGTTGTAAAAAAAAGTCCTTTGCCCCTGAAAATGCTCTCTACATGTATTTTCTCCAGCATGCAAGGTCCACATGTGATTGCATCATTGCATAATCCATATACACACAGTCAGAGTATATTGTATTATCCATCAAAGTCTCTCTATTACAGACCTGTAAATCAGTAAAGACATTGAACTGCAATATGAAAGTCACCTTCAGGTTGAGCTACACATTGACAAAGTCACTTTTATGTTTATTCATGTGTACAAGTACTGTATGCTCTTCAGCTCTTATCTTCAAGGTGATTTGACCTTATTCTGAAATGGGCTACTTGGAACTTCTCGGCAGAAGATCACCCTTGCCAAGATGCTGAACAGGCTTTGACAAGTAGCAGAATAGAAGTAGAAGTAGAAGATATTGAGAATTTGTAAAAGAATTTGTAGAGAAAACATTTTGAAAGTCCCAAGTGCAACCTGGGTTTGAAGTCAAGAATATTGTTTGTTGTAATTGAAATTGAAAGTTTGAAACCATTGGAATTTGATTATAAATTGTAGGTCAGATTAACTGAATTTAGACTTGCACTTTAAGTTTTAACGCAAAATCTTTGGACTTGTTACTTTCATTTTTTATTTGTTGAATTTTGACATGCACGCAACAGAGGTTATCAAACATAGAAAAGCAAAAAGGGGGGGGGGAGAGGGGTCATATTCCGCCGAAACTCTCAAACAAAAAGACCCCATGATCCCATCACCACCCCCCCCCCTACCCTGATCACCCTGGTCTACTTACATTGTCTCCTTTTTCTTCTTCTTTCTGTATAAGTTTTATGTCTTTTTATGAATGTAAAACAAAAATCTGTAACTTTTTTTTATAGGGATTAGGAGTCTAGACTCTAGTCTAGAGTCTAATGACTATATATGGACATACATGTAGATCTACAATTCAAATCTTCTCCCCTTCCCCCTCCTCGTTCTTCCTATTCTTTCTCCTCCTTTTTCTTCTGTTCTTCATTTTTTTCCCACTTTTATCTCAGTCCGATCCCAGAGCCTCAAGTTCTTGACCACCGGGCAATCTTTGTTGACTGTCTGAATCATAATTTTTTTTGTTATCTCTTCTGGAGTTGTAACTTGTATACTAGATCTCTATAGTAATAATACTTTTAATTAAAAATAATTACTAGACTTAGTCTGTAGTCATGCCACTGCTAGACTCTAGAATCTAGTCTAACACTAAAGGCAGCCGCTAGTGGCCCAGCTCCCCCACTCAGTGTTATTTAGGGTACGCATTTGCGTGTTCCCAGCACCCCCCCCCCCCCTTTTCAGCATTTAAGTCCGGTGTGTTAAGTCAATACAAAAATTAAGTCAGCGCCAGGACATGTGCGCTATATAAGAAGCCACCATTATTACTATTATTATGAATACCGGTAGACTCTAGATTTTTTTTCTTAGTTATATGAGCCTTTTCAGCACCCCCCCCCCCCCCCCCCCCCAAGGCCCCTTTTCAGCATAGACTAATTAAAGTCTGGTGTGTAAAGTCAATACGGGCAGATCTTCTTTTTTTTTTACGAGCCGGAGATTTTGGGAACACGCATGCGGTACCTACGTTCTCGGAGTGGAGGGGGGGGGGGGCGGGCCTACTGTAAGCCAACACACACACAATTTTATTGCAAATGACAATGTCACAGAGAAAATGCCTTAGGCTCCGTTTAGGCTTAGCCTTTATTAGGGTCTAGAAAGTAGAAGTCTAGAGACGAGTCTCTAGTTTAAAAATGTAAATTTTTCTGTGAGGTAGCAATCCCTTAGGCCTTACTTAGTTAGTTAGGTTTCTGTGGATCTATTCATAATTAATGTCTGTTAGTGTTATCTAAGATCTATTTGTAGTAAGCCCAGATATGTTGTTACCAGTAGCTGAGCTAGCCTTAAGGGCTCTCTCGAAATGTTTTTTTAATGATAGTATTCGAGAGAGCCTTAACTGGCTCCCATACCCCTGCACGGAGAGGTACATGTATGTAAACAACATCAAAAATGTGTCCAAAATCACACTTTCCCGCACCCGCCCAATATTGGACAGTGGTTTTGATAAATTGTGTGGGACTTGTGATCGTAATTAATCCCAGAATATCATAATCAGAGGTAAAAATAAAAAATTAAAATCAATTTTCTTACCAGACCGATCAGCTTAGCTTCCTTTTCACGTGTACCGTGGGAATTTACGATCTCTACACAATGGTGATGACCTCTGACTGGCACTTCCGTAGTTGTGTAAATTGTGCTGCTTCCGTATAATGCGCTGAATAACACTCATACAGCGCATTATACGGAAGCAGCACAATTTACCCACAATTACGGAAGTGCCAGTCAGAGGTCATCACCATTGTGTAGAGATCGTAAATTCCCACGGTACACGTGAAAAGGAAGCTAAGCTGATCGGTCTGGTAAGAAAATTGCTTTTAATTTTTTATTTTTACCTTTGATTATGATATTCTGGGATTAATTACGATCACAAGTCCCACACAATTTATCAAAGCCACTGTCCAATATTGGGCGGGTGCGGGAAAGTGTGATTTTGGACACATTTTTGATGTTGTTTACATACCTCTCCGTGCAGGGGTATGGGAGCCACTTAAGGCTCTCTCGAATACTATCATTAAAAAAACATTTCGAGAGAGCCCTTAAGGCTAAGCTGAGCTGCGCGAGCGGCTCAATCAAGGCAAAGACCAAGGTCTATGATTATGAAACGCACGGCGGAGCTGGCTGCTAGCTTACATGTACACGAAGCCCTACCGAGACCAGTAATGCATTAGCGCCCGCCTTTCAGGCCCAGTTCCACATCGCTGCTCGATAGCGTGTGCCGCGCGTGACTGCAGCATGCACGATACCTTCACAAAAAATAGTCTTTAAAAATAAAATCTAGTAATGTACGTCTATCTTATCATGATATTCCCCATAATTCAACAATATCTCATGTGAACATCATATACATACCTTGCAGTTCTTAAGCTTGTTAACGGATGATCATACACTTCAGAAAACTTCAACGAATTAACAAAAAAATCCAACTAGCGGAGCACCGGTACTCGTCTTCCACTGCACTTCCATTTATCATAAATTAGTGACGTCTAAGAACGTACAATTACAGATAGAATACTCCCCTGGTAATTGTAGTACGAATTTGCGGTATTGTGCACGGCACGCGCAGATCTGTGCTACGTTTTTGAAGAAAATTATCAAAATTTCTTGGGTCTTTATCTCTCAAATCCATAAATAATATTGTGAAAGGTCCAATCGGATCCCCTTCTTTACTATTCTCCCAAGCAATTACCCCGCGCGTAGCATTACCATCTGGAACGATTCAGAATTACTCCGTGCGTTTATGGAAAGAGTAAGCCATCTTTTTAATCAAAATTCTTTGATTTCCACGCACGGCGGTCGCGGTTGGGGGGGGGGGGGGGGGGGGGGGGGCAATATGCAATTTTATCAAAAATATCTCGGTATTCCTAATTGAGAAAATGCAGTTTCAATTCTTTGATCATGATTATAATAACCATCTGGCTTTTCAAGGTTCTACTCCATATCGGTATAGAACATAGAAGAGGATCGAGTCAATTGAGTCCAGACAGATGTATGCCCATATCAAATCATGAACTTGATGAAATTATTTATGCACCCTCAATTATTTCTAAAGAAATAAAACAAAATCATACAGAGATATTTTTAGCATGTAAGATCCGACAAAACGAAGATATAAAAGGAATTGATTTATTAGGTACTGTATTGTCCGAATTAAAAGTGTCTCAATTCTCAATTATTAAAGCCTTAATTGTTTCACAAATTGTACGGCAACTGTAGTACCTGCTCCTATTTTTGTTATTAAATCATTGAATAAAAGTATATATGCTTTTCTTTGGAGTTCAAAAAGAGAAGAGTGAAAAGAAATGTCTGTATAAATAAACAGTTAGATGGTGGTCTTGATCATATATGGTAGACATTGAATCGAAAATAAATTCTTTGTATTTATCTTGGATACCGGTAAGCAAATTATTGGATGAACAAACTTGTAGATGGAAATCATTTATATTCAGATATTGGATTGACAGGATTGGTTTTTTCCCAGATATTTTACGATATAATTTGAATAAGAAAGATATGAAAATGTTGTGTATACAAAAAGGACTGTCAGAGTTTTATCAAAATCTTCTTGTTGCATGGTCAGAATTTAAATATCAAAGTTTAGTTGATGTAACAGAAATAGAAGAGGAGGTATTATGGAAAAACAGCCATATTAGATTAAAAAATTCTACATTATTGTTTTCAAAATGGTACGTAGCTGGAATTTCTAAAGTAAAGCACGTGATTACAAATGGTATTTGGAAAAACTTGTTTATGTTAAATAGAAAAGTTGGTATTCATCAATTATTATTTGAGTTCGAATATGCAAAATTGAAGAAATGTTTCCCATGCTATTGGTTGAATAAATTATATGTTCGACAGAATGTTGAATTAATTAGTAAACAAATCGATTCAAATTTAATTGAGGTAGCTACAGGAGATTTTGTTGATATATCTAGTTTCAAGACGAAACATTATTATTTACTATCCCTCCTGAAACAAAAACTTCAAAAACCAAATGTTACACGTTACTGGGAATATTACTTGAACTTACCTGTTTCTTTTAAATGGCAGAATGTATTCAATTTTAAATTTCAACAAATAGGAAATAATATGATAAAGCAAGTAAATTTTAAAATATTGCATAACATATCTCCATCAAAACATAATTTATGCAGATGGCGTATAATGGAAAATGACCAGTGTGATATATGTAAAGAAACAGAAAATACTTTTCATGTCTTGTTAAAATGTAACAAGGTTAGAGTTTTTTGGAAAATTATTGAAACCTTATATTATAATTACTTTCATGAACACATAAATAATTGGTGAAATAAGTGAAATAAAACACCTCGGTAAGAGGACAAGAAAAAAAAAAAAATACAGAGATATTGGAAATTTTGTAATATAATTGGGATTTTTAGATTTGATTGACGAAATTCAATTGGAACCAGTAACTCTGCCTTTTCAAGCTCTCATTATTCATTGACCCCCCCCCCCCCTGCCTCTGTCTGTCTGTATGTCCTCTTATATTGAAACTGATCTCATCTGTTTGGATTGAAATCAATAAAAATTGAATTTGAATTTATATGTCATTATTTCAGTTTCTTTTAAAATCCCATTGTTTCTAGCTTTGGTTTTTAAGTATTTATTATTTTATCCCCATGAACGTCATTCTTTATTTCATCTATCATGTACATGTATTTCCATTTATGCAACTATTTATTTTTTTGATTTTCATTTCTCTCTCCCCCCTCCCACCCCCACCCCCTCTCTCTCCCACCCCCATCTCTCTCTCTCTCTCTCTCTCTCCTTTCAAGTCCTCACATCACCTGGCTAACTGGCTATTTATCTTGGAAAAGAAATGATAACTCAAACACAGAGTTCATATTGTGGACCACATTCTTAAAAGTAAAAATATATTTAATATTTTCCATAAGAGCAGAAATATGTACTGTTCTTCAAGTCTGAGACAAGAAATTAAATCATGAATGTACAACCTCCCTTCTCATAAAAATTGGGTATAGCTTTTTAAGCTTTTTTCCACAAGCTGATAAAAACTACTAGAAAATATTGTTTGATCGCATGAATGGATAATTGTCTCGAAAACAGAAACAAGGGCAGACAGCAGTATAGAAAGGAACACAAAGTGAAATATGAGAAAGAACAGAAGAAAGATTTAGATAGGAGAGACAGAACCTTTCCACAACATAAAAAAAGAGAATTTTTTTTTTTAGAATTCATGTTTTAGCGAAGAAAAAGACCTTACAATTCAGAATAAAAAACATGCAGGTAAATAAAAATAATATTTGAGCCGCCAGATTAGATTTTAAAATTGTTCTTCCTGAGACGCCTGCAATTATTATTACCCCAGCACAGAATCACCAGATACCCATTTACACCTGGGTGGAAAGTGGCAAATGTGGATTAATGAGGATTAAGGACATTAGTGCTAGGCTGATATTTGAACTATAAACCCTTGGAATAAAAGTCAAGTGAATGAACCACTATACCACAACAGGTAAATGCACCTTTCACAGATTTTTAAAAACAATAGAAAATGGGATTGTCCAAAATACTAGCATCAGAAAGATCATAGCACATGATTAATAACAACATAATTTCTCTTCTATTTTGAAAGGAAGCGTTATGCTATTCATGTGTACCTGATTGCCAGGGTCATTTGTTTACATTCAATGAGTGTAAAAAAGAAAACTTGTTACTTTGTATTCTTGTCTCGTATGACCCTGTCAAGATTGATTAGATTTTGCACAATATACACCATTGAGGAAACTTGTTTTTATATGGAATGTGTTTGAAGGCAGAAGTTCAAGTGCGATCAACTGCAACTCTCTTTTTACAATGGGATCCCTGGTTTTCACCCTACATTAAAAATGAGCTTTTTAATATGCACAGGATTTAATTCTCCTTTTACACACAGGAACTCCATTCCACATCCAACTGAATGGATAGAGCTATGAAACAAACTATGTTGCATTTCAACAGGGCACACATATGCACAGTGCTGGCTTCAATTCATTGGCTTTAGGTTGGTTATTTCACCCAATGGCTAAGAAAGAATGTATATGTAAATTCTTGTAGATAAGCAAACAGGAACCCAAAGGCTCATATTAAAGAAGTTGCCATCTTTCAACATAGTGTTAGACACTTATTTCACTTTAGCCACATTGTCCTCATTTTATAGGTGGAAATGATACTTCAACTTGACTTCATGAAAAATTTCTGTTAGACTTTGTCTGCCTCGATTGGTAGTTTTGTAAGATAATTGCGACAAATTGTTCATGTTTCTTTTAAAAGTCCTCTTCACAAACAGACATGGAACCCTGTTTATTGTCCAACATTGTGGAGCAAACATAGGGGTCATCTAACTTCTATTCCTAGCAGTTCTGGATGTTCAGTCCAAAAATTGTTTCCAATTATGTCCTTGTGAATTTTCTTAACTGTTCTTCTTTTTTTTGTCACTGTCTTTTCATACTCTGTTCCTTGTCCACACGGCACCTCTTCTTCAACCTATAATAGAATGGAAGATAAACGAATCACATAGTTAATAAACAATGATTCACATACATTTGGAGGGTTATCAAGATTTTATAAAAGCAGCAAAGCCAGAGCAAACTTTTAGAGAAAATATTTCCAGATTCCATGGATGAATCGAGTACTCGTCAATGGGCACTCATCAACTAAGAGCACTTGTCAAGTTTGCACTTATCTCCAGAGGAGCTAACTACATACACTGTAGTACACCCTTGATCCGAATGTATTAAATGGCTATGTGGAAAAACAATAAAAATAATATTAATTGGTACTCAATTTGTGAAATGCTAATCATCATTCAATTCAATTCATTTCAATTTATTTTGCAATATAAAAATCAGAGCATACAAAGTAACAGTATATGTTAACTATACCGCAGCTTTTCCAAAGCTAACGCCCAACTCTGAACAGATCTTCCTAGATGAACGATATTGGGACAATTTTGAATATAATATTGTAGCATTCGTAATTCATACCGTGTTCCACATGAGTGTAGTTCCTTTCCGGAATATTTCAGGTTCAGCGTTGTAATTGATGTCAAACTGGGAGAAGAGGAGCTCATTCTTGTCACCCGAAACAGTCCCCTTTAATACAAACAGAAAACGTTTCTATGGTAACGAAGAGAGCATCCTAAATACACCAATACAATATCAAAATGTCTTAATAGTAATACCTGTAATATCTTTATCACAGTAATATCACATTTCAATAGTCTTTGCTATCAATGATTTATCAGGTTTGAGTCTACGTGAAATGCATGTCATACCATATTCAACAGTTTAAAAGGGAGACTTTGTATTAAAGAAGAACATATATCAAAAGACTGGACAGGACAATGCCTTTGGAACGTGAGGCAACTCTATGCATATTCTGGATATGCCTGTAATTTCAAGCACATTTCCTGAAGAGTGAAATCTGTTTCAAATCAAATTCACCTGAAAAAAATCAAGATACTGCATGATTCTATCCCAACAGTTTGCTTCATAGTTTAACAACTATGGTGCTTTGAGCGACCTCAGCATCTAGACAGGGAATTTGTGTGTATTACAAGAAATGGCATCGACACTAACCTTAAGTCTCTGTTCTGCCTCTTTAGGCGAGCAGTCTCCTTGCTGAATAAGAGTCCAGAAACATGTATTGTACAGATTGTTGATGTGACCTAAAATATTAAAGATAGCAACTATTAGATTAGCATCATCATTCGTGAGTGACTATGATAATCATCATCAGTTAGTAGATGTATTTAACTTACAAAAAAGATATCACTACAGATAACATAAGTTTAAATGTTCACAGACTTATTACGTAAAATAGTAAGAAGTAACAGTAAAATTAACCATGTCAGAACTTCATAGAAATACTGCTCAAGAAGAATGATTCTTGCACAGGTGGTTTTTACATACCTTTTGGGGACATTGAATCGGCAAAAATAAAACATCACAAAACAAAAAATGTCATCTTTGTAGATAACAAAGCTCTGTGTTATAAGATACAGAAATGTGACACACGTATTACACTTTACGTCATCATTATAAAAACATAAAAAATCGCCCGGTTAACGCCCGGTGTCACATCTAAACAATGCCTTAAAGCCCCACTGCACTACTTATAGCTACTTGCGCCCTCTATATAGCAAACTATGCCTAAGTGGTGACCATTGGTCCCCCATGGTCCCCTTTTTCTTATGTTAAGTGAGAGCTGATTTGATGAGATAACCACCTGTCAGTGACCATGCAGGGAGGTCTAATCCCTCCCGGCCAAACTAGTGCAGAAAGGCTTTAAAGTCTAAATGAGGTTTTCCACTTACAATCTGCTTGTCTCCAGCTGAGGTAGTCTCTAAGGTTCTTGTTTGATGGGTAGAGGACACACCGACCATCAAACGCTGGAGGATACTGGAGAGGTTTATCAGGGAAGAACTTGGGCCATAAGAAGACAAACGATGATGCAAACAGGGATGACACTGTAGTAGCTAGCTTGCTGGAGGTACAATAAACAAAAAAACAAAGGTTGCTTCCTGATAAAGATAGTTCAAAAAGCTAACTTAAAGCAATGATTATTAGATAATTTGAAGGCAAAAAAATGTAGAATTATATTTCATTACAATAAATTTAAAAATTTTAAATATCTATTTTCACCATAATAGAGAGTAATTTACTTTAGATTCTCAAGTTATAATTTCCCATACACTGCTTTGGCAATTTGACTTTTAATCCACGATGTTATTTATTTCAATTAGTGAAATTAGAGTACAGGAGGGTGTAAACGACCAGCTCCAGTTTTCGGCCGATCCGTTGGATGCATGGTAAAATCCCTGCATGGTAAAATACAACGCATAATAGCATATCACATATCCCACGCATACCATACCATGCCAGAGTCACTGAAGAACCACATTTGCAATGGAAAATATATCCTAAAATATCACATTTTAGCGATGTAATCGGCGGTCCCGCTACCCAAATCTGAAAAATAGAGTTTCTTACGCGTGTATGTAAGAAATATGGGTACCATAAAATGAGCTTTATTTCAAGTATTTTTCAGATTTACAGCCCGATTTTGTGTTAGTCGCAAGCTCAAAAATATCTCATCGCATGTATGAAATCAATGCAGCCGGACCCCGCAACGCACACACGATATGGCTGTCTAATTCAGATTCCAACTTCCAATCACTGCAGTGCTAGTCTTCGACCAGGCGAGCACCCGGGAGCTCCGGCGTGGGATACCTGCTCCGCCCGCTTGTGCTATAGATCAGCGCGGAAACGCACGGCGCGTGCTTCCTATTGACTTTGTACATGCGGTCGTAAACTGAATCACTAGGTCGATAACTGGCTCCAAAACAGTGAAAATTGAAATGAATATTATCATGGCAATTCGTGATTTTTTTTCTGGGATTCTTTGTTTGTTTAAATAATAATAATATTTGCTTCTTGATTTGAACAAGAAATGATAATAAATACGAAGTAAAGAGTCCAAAAAATAGGATTTTGTCTTAAGTGGCCGAAAATCCCCTCCTTTACTCTATACTTCCTCAAATATTCAGCTAAGTATGGAATCATAGCAAAGCAGCTGTACTACATGCTAAATTATATTTGTTATTTTGTTTTAGAGGGCAGTACAAACCTTTTAAACATAAATGCTTTGGGCTAAAGCTGAAGAAAAAAAAATCTTCTTTTCCCAGTTTCATAGTTTCATTCAGCACAAATCTAATTTTCCAATATCTGCCACTACATGTGTACTTCACATATGAACACAGGGCTGCCAACTCTCACGCAATCTGCGTGAGTCTCACGCAATTCACCCTATTCTCAAGCTCTCACGCTGATCATAGGAACTCTCACGCTGAACCCCGAAAATAGAAACTAAAAACAAAAAAATGTCCATTATATCGGATATTCAATATCCCTGCCGAAAGTTTCAACATTTTTTTTAACCACACATGCGCAAAGCTAAACCATCAATGCAAATTGGTTTCGCGCAAAGACAAGATAGTGAATTGCGATTGGCTTATCCTGCGTGTGCGAGTGACGTCGTCACTTTACTATGAAGCGGGGTTTTTGTGCGAGACACGACAAGCGAGTGTCGATGCCATGGCCTGTCATCGCTCTACATCGCGCCCGGCCCCCAGCCCGGCCCGGCCCGGGTGGCTCAGTGTTTGCGATCGGATAATGGGCCTGGACTGTCCTCTTTAGCCCTATACGACCAGATCGGCCATATGGTACAGTACTTCAGGCTTCAGCCGGTACAGGTGAGTTTAAACTCTTGTCTTGAAATATTGAAATTCATGGTTTCGATCGTTTATACGAGAGTAAGAATGATTTCGGAAGGGTGCTTGTATATAATTGATATGGCAGTTATATTAACTATGTTCTGTGTATTCTATTGAGAACGAAATTTTGATTTAATTTTTTTCCAAAAAGAGTGTGTTGAGAGTGTGACTGTGTCTGTGAATAATGCACTTACAAATGTGGAAGTTTGTATTTTTTCAAGGTCAGTGTACTTCATGAAATCAATTAACCTATTTGAATCCTGCCTTATGTATTTGTGGAATCAGGGTTAAAGTATGCACCAGATTGCACCATTTCAATTGCAAAATTGTAAAAGCTCCCTACCGTGGAAGGGGGGACACCCCCCTTCCACACCATCCCCCCCTCGGGCGCTTCGCGCCCTCGCATCGCAATGTCTCACTCCAAACTCTTTCCAAAGGTTGGCAGCCCTGTGAACAGCTATTGGTACCTGGCTCTGCGCCCATACTGAGTAGTGTCCTTCTTCATGACGAAGCTGTACTCATCACTCTGACCATAAGCTAAGATGATGTCCTTGAACTCTGTCATTACACTAGTAGCAGCTTCCGACATCAGCGAAAGACCTCTAAGGTCGTTGGGTTTCTCAAAGCCATGAATATCTGAAAATCTTTAAAAGTGACAAATAAAAATCATTTTCAGGTAAAAATGAAGAACTCTGATTAAATTTCATTCTATTACATACACTGTACCTATTTACATGTATAAATGTTGTGTTTGTTGTTGTTGTTGTTGTTGTTTTTTTTTTTTTTTTTTGGGGGGGGGGTTCTATTGAATTTTATTTCTTAAAAACTGTGTAACATTTAATTTTGTAAACTACTCAAGATTTTTTTCATATTGAACATTCACTCGTCAAATCTCGAAATTCTTGTGCAATAACTTTATCAAATGAAGAAAAGACAAAATTAAACAAAATGAATTTTTGCAGGTGTGTAAAATCGACCTACCCTCATCTTGAGAATTTACTTAAATTTCTTTCATATTGGATGCATAAAAAGGTGCCAATTGATATGTAACTTGTCTCAACGATGGCATGCACAGTTGTATGTGTTAAAAGTACACCTCCTAGACCTGAAGACCTACTTGTGGAAGTTCTTTCCATCTATTCTGATGACGATCCAAGAATTTGGTAGAAGTTTGTCTTGCGTCTCAAATTGACGAACGTACTCAAACTTGCTCTTCGCCATGTCACTGTCTGTTGAGCGCTATAAGAAGAGATGTCTGCGTCACAAACCTGGGAGATAAAGATATATTATTGCAGACCAAAAAATTGTCTTTCACAGAAAATGTTGTGAATTTTCCTAACATAAAAATAGACCTAGATCTAGGTCTAGACTATCTTTAATTTTTAAAATGGTAAAAAAAGAAACTTTATTTTTTCAAAAATCTTTTTGATAAATCCATGTCTCCCAAATAAAACATTTCACCAGCTCTTTTTGTTTGACTTTCATGTACTAGACCTAGTCTAGATCCAGATCTAGACCTAGGGGCCGTTTCTTGAAACCAACTCCATGACAGTCATATCTTTGTCGGCGACCTACGGAGATGTCATGAAGTGGATAAACCATTTCACAAAGCCATGACAGACATGATATCGATATATCGCGATACTAGCAGCTCAAGGACATAGTCTTTGTCACGATCCATTTTATTTATCAAGAATAACCCAAAACAAGTTTTGGGGCTAAAATTGTTCAAAAAGAAATATACATATAAATTCTCCTAAAATAAATAATAAATAGTGTCATTATCAAATGTAGATCATCAAACGATTTGCATATTTCTGTAAAGATTCTTAAATTGAAGAAAAACCAGTGAGTGTTTTTTTGACAGTCGAATGAAAAGTTAGTTGAAGGATACCGTAATGTAATAGTTTATCAATACCTACTTTTTTGTTTATTGTGACAAGGAATTTTAAGCAAAATATCTTTTCTCAGCCAGTTTTTATAATAGAGTCTCATAAATACTCGTTATATAATTGATTTGATATTGAAAATATAATTTGGAAGAAGTAATTAGAGAGGGAATAATAATGCACATAGGCCCCAAAGGTATGACGGTATCCTAAGAAAAGACTATGGATCGACTATGGAAAACGGTGTGTAACTTTCTTATCTCTCTTATTTATATGTTATAGTTTAATGATTTGTGATTTAATGTTTATATTCAGCTTTTTAAAAATTTCTGTATAATTTGTATTATCACTTCTTTACATTTGCATTTCGCATCCCAGAGAATTACGTACCAAACTCGTCTATATTTTTCTCGAAATGATAGTGAAACTAATCATACATTTTGCGGCCCATGGAATAGCAACAAACTGACCTGTGATGGCGCTTTACAGCAATTAAAAAGATATGACGGGTTCGGAGCAGTGACAACTCATTGTCGCGGAAGTTGTCGCTCATCTTGGCAAAGACGGCTTCGTGAAACACTTTGCTGACAAGTTGCGTGACAGTGGCGAGATGTCGTTGATCTTGCAGTTGTGACGGTTTCGAGAAACGGCCCCCTAGAGTCTAGACTAGTTTACAATCTAAAATTCAAATAAAAATCTCACCCCCCCCCCCCCCCTAACTCCAGGAAGCTCCGACGCGGATGCCGAAGCCGAAGGCGTCGGAGTCGAGCAGCAACCTAGGAAGTCAAAATTGTAATTACTCCCTTTGCATATTTTGAGATGTCGCCCAACCCGCCGTTTGAATGTTTTTCGATGCACCACCTGAAGCTCAGCTCCGACGCCTTCCTGCAGTTACCCCCCCCCCCCCACACACACAGACATATATATTGGCAAGGTGCAAATTAGTACTACACTGGTCTAGGGCGGATATGGCAAACTCATTTATTATCACTTTACATGATGTTCTCTTTTATTTCCTTCATTTCCTCCAAACTCGTGCTCGCACACGTACACTGCCTGGTGGTACTGGTGGTAAACTAATCTGCACATCGCCGGTACTCACCACCTCTTCCTTTCTGTTTTTCAAAAAAACAGGACGCTAAAGTCTTAACATGTTTTTTTTTTTTTTTTTGGCCTTATTGGCAAGGTGCAAATATAGTTTTACACTGGTCCAGGTCGGATATGGCAAACTCATTTATTATCACTTTACATGTTCTCTTTTATTTCCTTCATTTCCCCCAAACTCGTGCTCGCACACGTACACTGCCTGGTGGTGGTACTGGTGGTAAACTAATCTGCACATCGCCGGTACTCACCACCTTGCGCTTGCGACGCCTGAAGCTCCGGGGTCGAATAACGCCAAGGCCTGGTACTTGGTAGTCGAATATCAGCGAGAAAAGATGAGAGGCAAGGACGCTCAGTCAGCTCTTTCTTTGTCATTCATATATAAACGGTGGTGTTGAAAATCTCTTCATCATGTTGCGTTTTTTATGACAGTTAATCAATTATATGGCCATTGGTGGGGAATTCCACTAAAAATTGAGAAGCAAATGAAATTTCGACATTAGTAAGGTAGCTTTGAAGCGTCGACATAAATGGCAAAACTATGAACTGTAGCGTACATGGTGTTGGATGCATAATGGGGGTGTTGCTAGGGAAATTATAGTACTCGAGACCCCTCTTTTTACACTGGAATTGTAATTTCCTGCATGTATTCAGGCGCGTACGTAGCGGGGGGGGGGGGGGTTAGACCCCCTCCCTCCCTCAAATTTGTTTATGTGTGTGATTTTTGATAACCCCCCCCCCTAATTTTTTTTTTAAATTTAAAAAAGAAAACAAAATTTCCAGGCCCCCCCCCCAAAAAAAAAATCGCTCTTACCCCCCTCTCCCCCCCTCGCTCCGCTTATTCAGCGGGTGGCCGAGTCGTTGCAAAATTGTTTAACCCCCCCCCCCTTAAAAATTCCTGCGTACGCCACTGTATGTATTAATAAACACTAAATTACACTAATGTAATCACTAAACACTCAAATTAGATATGAAGTATATAAACGTTGACATCTAACATCAAAAAGAATTTACAACTGCATGTTTTGTAAAATCATGCCAGAGTATATCAATAATGCAAAATAAGAAATTTCATTGTTTTTTTACCAGATTTGGTTAGGAACTTACCGTAAATAACGTTGTATAAACCGCCCTCGTGAAATAACCGCACCCCTCTTTTTCGCCCTTAAAAAAAAAAAAAAAAAAAAAAAAAAATCTTTTTTTTTTTTTTTTTTTTTTTGCCGAGATTTTTTTTTTTTGTGTGTAAGATCATTACGGTACTGTAAATTAAAAAACAGTAGGGACCTAGGATAGACCCTTGTGGTACACCATGTAATAGAAGAAAAATTGGAGGAATTATTATTATAAACTACATATTGAGATCTATCAGAAAGATTACTTTCAAACCAAGATGACAGACAAATTTGAGTGTTGTTCTAGTTTCCGAGTGGTGAGTCAACACACCGATTACCGAGCTGGGAGACATTGCCAGGCATAGCGCCAGGTGGAGGGGCATAAATTGAAACTTTAAAAATAAACCGCACCCCCGACTTTGAAATTTTTTCGGCGGCAAAAAAGTGCGGTTTATACACCGTTATATACGGTATACATTGAATTATGTGCACCCTCTGGACCATGTAACTTCCAAGGTTCGTTTCTCATTGTACTAACAAAACAAAAACAGTAATTTATCTACTTCAGTGTAACCTAGGAATACAGGCTGGTCTTCAATCCATGAAATATTCACAACCACCTCCCCCTTCCCAGAATTTTGTCTCCCAACATGCGCTACCACTGGACAAAGCCCAGATATAAGAATTAAACAAATTCCCCCGGTACATCTCAACCAGGCCTTATATTGTCCCTATACAAAACATAAAAAATTAACAAGCACAGTTTTTATTGTTGTTAAGATTATCTGACTTGATCATCTCATTCCCATTCTTCTTTTTTTATTTTAATTCCTTTTTTATTTCTCTCACTCACTCGATCTGTCTCTTGCTGCCCAATGCCCATTTCTTTCACCCACCATCTTTCTCTCACTTGATCTCCATTTCTTTCACCCACCATCTTTCTCCCACTTGATCTCCATTTCTCTTACTCCTTCTCCCTCCTTCAGAATTTCTTGTACCGTTGAACGGGAAGTCCACCCTGATATTAGCTTTGTAATAATAGAGGCAGAAAATGAGATCAGGCCAGTAAAATTTTGAGCAAAATCCGGTTAAAAATAAAAAGGTTGACAAGTTTTGAACTTGTGATCAATCAAACACAAACTGGCAACTCTGTGACGTCTTTTGAGGTCCCCTCCCATTCGCTATGTACTATAAAAAAAAAAAAAGAAAAAAAAGAGAATTTCTATTTTTTCCCTAAAGACAGTTTCCAATCATACATGCACCCTAAATATAGTAAATGCAAAACTATGTTTTTATCAACTCAAAAAGCTAACTTAAAGCAATGATTATTAGAAACATATGATCAATATCAATAACTATGACAATGAAAGTTTATGACATTTGCTGTGCAGAGACGATTGGAGAGGAGCTTGCAAGATACGTCGCAGTGTTGGCAATTTGTGTTTCATTAATGACAAATTTACAAATTCATAACTTTCCTATTTTTAATAGAAAATTGCTCAAACTTTCATTGATTTGTTTCTCTTGTTTTTCTGCCCTAATTAAAATCTGATTATTATCGAGGTGAACTTCTTCTTTAAGCAGATTTAAGGTAACATACACACTGTGCAAACTATGTGTGGTGAGAAGAAAAGAAAAAAAAAGAAAGAATAAACACGATGCAACACATCCACTGGAAAAACAATATTTACTCGCATAACCTCATACATGTACATATGCAGATTTCCATTACAAGATTCTGTATAATTATACATGGTTTTTAAGTTGGAAATAATAATGATGTTGTATAAAAAAGGAAAAAGGAAAAATAAAATAAAAACATGTCATAGACTGTAAACGTAAATAAACATGAAAATTGAAAGTTTTATACAATGGCAAAACGTTCATAAGGACCCACCTATTGTTTGTCTATAAATCTTTTCTTTTTTAATGTTTGAAGATAAATTATTTTAGCTAGAGAGGTCAAGGAGACTAAAGAGACTGCTTAGAATTGCAAAACTTAAGGAGCAATATCTTTATCAAAACCAATACAGGTAGTATTTACATGAACATGACATTCAGCACAATTGTATACTATACAATATAAAAAACCGTCTCCGTTGTACTCCAATCTCAGTAAGGATAAAAGTCTGTAAATTCAGATTTTCTGCTGAGTATGGAATATGACTGTGTGTGAGCAAAAGTAAATTTTATAGCTTTGAGCTTTGAGCAACCCATTTTATGATACAGCTTCTCTCATCTCATCTGTCCCGTAGTCTGGCTGACCGTTGGGGCACCACTGTAGATTTAGCAACCAGCTTCCTCCATTCCTCGCGGTTAAATACAGCTTACAGTACATAAAATTTGAGGGAGAGAACTTAACTCGTCTGTAAGAAAGCCAGACTTGTGCCCTGCAAGTTCTAGCCACATGCTTATCATAGTTCTTTATCTACACAGTGTTCGATAGCAGTCAATGTATAGGGTCAGGGATAACTTTACTTGGAACTAACAATTGTTTGACTAATTAATGACAAGATATACTCATTTAGGTCTTCAGCTCCTTAGAGATTAGAATAGCTATGTAAATGTGTAGAGTATCTTCAAATCTCCTTTACTGTACAACAGCTTATAAAATATCAGGTAACATTCATGAATAAGTTTTGAAAAATCAATACAGAGTCACTCTCATAACATTTGCACATTAGTTGGCACATATTTCAAGAGAGGTCTGCATCACACTTTATTCACTTTGCTAAGTAAACATTAACTACTAAACATAGTCTACATGTTAGACATTATGCAAAGAACTGTCTCGCCAATTTTAGTTCAGAAAAGGGCCGATTACAATTTATATAGTATCATGTACAGTATGTTAAAAATTACTGGGTTAAACTGTTGAGCCGAATTGCTTGATTGAAAGTGATAGAAAAAGTGGGAACACCATGGGAGCTTTAATATTGTGGTGTAAATACTGTACCTACCAAGTTTCACAATTTTCAAATGGAAATGGAAATCCTTTGTACCCTCCTACAAATTTAATTTAATGTAATTTACCTTGCTTTTTCTATTTTGATGGGCTGGTTTTAGAGGCAGAGACCAGCCCTGCCGTTTTCAAACCATAGTGAGATCTTGCTCTACTTTACTTCCTTTTCTTTTATGAATAAGTGAAAGGAACAGAGAACATGTGCTTTAATAAATCACTTACTCTAGACAATGACATCAGGGGTTTGCGGAGATATAACAGTGAAAACATGAGTATACAACTGTCTGGTCTTAATATTTACAGTGGTACAGTCTTAATTAAGACAGTGTATCAGGACATCTCATGGGGTACCTTGCCACCAATCAGGAGTATCAGTCATCCAGAATACTAGTCCAAAATTATGACCGACGGGTCAACAACTTTAAGTAAAAATCCTTGTAGGAGAGACTTTCCTCTGCACAAAACTGTCTGCCAAACCAATGTTTGATGTTCTTTGAGCAATCCCAAGTGAACGGTAGTCCTACAGAGGCCAGTAAGTATTCCACATCTCTCAAGGCTACATGCACTGTTTGTGCAAATATGACAAGTCTGTTGCACGTGAACTGGAATGCAGGGAACCTGGGCACTCCTACACCACTCACTTTTAAATGATAGAGTTCATGAGAAATTCTAAGCGATGAAATCTAGAGGTCTGTTGAAGCCTCCTCTCCTGTTCATGTATTGCCTGTAGCAAAGAAAACATAATTAAATAAGGTCAATAGTAACACAAAATGTTTGAAAATGTGACTGTAACTTCCTATCACTTGCAAAATTCTGCACATCTGACAGTTACTTGCATCATCAATTATCCTGAACATTCTGTGCCTTTGTTTTGTTTTGTGATTTAACACAGTCCTCATGATCGCTAATGTGTCAAAAAAAGGTACGGTATACTAAAAACATGAGAATAAAAACATTTCAATCACATAGTATTACCTGATAATGCAAAGGCTGATAACACTGTCCATATCATAGCAGAAACAGAAGAAATGCAAGGAAAAGTACAGTATTAAACTACAATGCTTACCTATACTTCCTCTTGGTTTGTATATTAGCAGCAAATGCATTATTTGCTCCATCCACACGCTTACCCTGTGTAAAGCAAAATAAACACAATATATACAATTCATATGACTTGGGAATATTTAAAGCTCTTATAAACGATATTCATGTATCTTCATTTCACATACGTGAACTGGCCATTGGCAAAGAGTAGCTGTTAAATAAGGCTTTCAATTTGAAAGAAACAGTTGATTTAATTAGACTTAACCAGACAAAATGGCTTAGCTCTGGCAAGTCAAATGTACAGTAAATCTCCGTGTATAAGGCGCACCTGTGTATAAGGCGCAGCCCTGTTTTGAAGACAAAAAAAAAAAAAAAAAAATCAGGAAAAAAAATGAAAGTATTTTGAACACTGAAATAAGAGCCAATCTGATCTGGTTAACAAAAAGCCACACAAAAGCTATTTAGGCTTTTTTGGCTTGTTGTTAACAAGATCAGATCAGCTCTCATTTCAGTGTTCGAAAATACTTTCATTTTATTACGAGGCACAGTTGAAGTGCTTGTGAACTAAGTTAGACCTAGTACCAATGTTGTTTTTAAAACTAAAGATGACAGAAAAAATTTCCTCCAAGTCCAAACAGAAATTTTGAGCTTTGAGCTTCGGCCGGCAAAGTGCTTTGTGAAGGGGCATAATTTATCGTGACTGAAAAAAAAAAAAAAAAAACTCTCTTCCCTTCAAATTAGAACGTAGTTTAACTTCAAATAGTAGATCCTATTCTTTATTTGCATCATGTGATTCATGTTGAGACACAGAGATTTTTGAAAACCACTAAAAAGTAGCATTTTGAAGACTAAAAATATCCTGTACCTGTGTATAAGACGCACCCCCGACTTTTTGATTTTTGCCGACGGAAAAAAAGTGCGCCTTAAACACAGAGATTTACGGTATATTGTCCCGTACATTACCGACTACATCACAGATTTTTAAGGCTGTGCACAACAGTGTAATGAGGTACCCGAGTACACTCCCAGGCTTACATGTGAATACTTGAATATTCGGACGCAATGTTTTTTTATAATTTTTTGTAATTTTTTATAATTTTTTTATTCATTTTTTAAATTTTGTGTTGCCACCACTATACCACTGGAGCAATATCCCAGGTCCGTCGCCGAAAACGCATGCAATTTTATTTCGAGTTGCAGTTGAAGGTGCTGATTTAATAATAATAATAACAGTAGACAATGCTGTTTTAAAAACCAAAGATGGAAGAATAATCTATTTTCCTCAGAGTCCAAACAGAAATCTGGACATTTGGTCCCAGTTTCTGAGTGGTGAGTTTGACAGTGCTTGAGTTGGGAAACATTTTTACCGACGGTACCATGCCAGCGGCAACCACTCTCCCTGGCACGGATAAGCGTCGGCCTGGACAGTGCCAGGTGACCGTTTTTTTTTTTTTTTTCGGCTGAATATTCGGGTACGAGAAATCGTACTCGAGTAGTTGTCAACAGTGCGGGTACTCGAGCATTCGACTACTCGTCGCATCCCTACAGATTTTAGTATTTCTCATACTTATATCTAATAACCATACTGTAGCTTGAATCAAAGAATACATCAGGGACGATGATATGTTCAATGTTAATCATCTCTTGGTTTATATTAGCAGCAAATGTTCAGTACTCCATATTTGTTTACCCATAGTAGTGAAGCGTGAGGGGAGGACCGACGGGTACCTTGTTTGCTATATAGAAGGCGCCAGTAGCTACAAGTAGTGCAGTCCTGCTTCAATTGTGACATTTTTTTTATTATCTTTTGCTCCATAAATACTTTGGTTTATACATTTTACCTTAGCAGAGAGAACAAAGATCACAGAAAATTTTGAGTCTATTTTCAATGCAGTACGTTGGGCCGTTCTTGAATAAGAACAATTAAATTGTAACTAATCATTAACATCTCTAAATTGGCAATGCAATTATAAAATCACTATTTTTAGACACAAATTGGCACAAAAATAATTTTTGGTTAAATTTGCAATGTTCTTCACATTGCTTCATTCAATAAACATATTTTTTTCAAAATATGAAAGGGTGAAAAATAAAATTAATTGTTGCCATTTTGAGGGGAAAAACTGATGAATTTAGAAAATTAGAAATCTCTGAACTGCTATGGGTTAACGTACAGGACACAAACGACAAGCGTGAACTTTCCTATCTGTGATTAACATGTTGACTCACTTTGGTTGTATCAAAGGCAGCAAAACCCATCACCTTCATCATCTCAATCTCATCCTCTGTCATGTCCTCTAACTGTTTCTCTGAATTCACATACAAAACACAAAACATGGTGAAGTTTTAGGTTCAAGGTTATCTTGGGGTCTGACAGAGAGAAACAGGAGTGGTCACAAATCAAATGTAACTTGAATTTCATGTTCAGCACTACGATTTAAGTGATATATGCCAAACAATTTTAGGTGTGGTAAATGTAAGCTAAGCAATATGTAATAAAATGAGGAAATCAAGCTTATCATCATATCATATTATGGTCTCGTATGTTCAAATGAGAGTTGTGCTTTTCAGTGTAAGCAAAAGCGTTTTCCAGTAAACTTTTTTGGGATAAATTAAAAAAATATATATTTTGCAGGTCCAAACAACCCATACATGTATATTGCACAATAAACAATTTGAATTTAATTCAAGCCAGTCTCAAAAATGCAATTTCATCACCAAAACTTAAACTCAAGATAAGTTTTAACAATGTTGGATAATATATATATATATATATATGTAGACTTCCAAATGAGAAAAACACCCAGAGATAAAGATGTTAGAGGATTACATATATAAGTGCATGAAATTATAGTTTGAATGAAAACAATGAAGGATAACATGGGATGCTTCTACCAGAAATCATTTTCTTCCACTGAAGTTTGCAGAGGTTTGACAGTGCAGAGTCACTTTTATCTTTATCTACCGATAAGTACGGACGATATTGCATTTAGTTTACCATCAATTTCTGGCATTTCTGCTTCCTGCTTTCCTCCACTAGGCCCGGGCTCTTCTGGAGTTCTGCAGAAGTAAAACCAAATAAATGATATGGAATCAATAAACTGAAGTAATTGGTACAAGGTGATTTTGATAACACTTTTTAAAGACCCATGTGCTCATTCGCCCATGGCAGAAATAATATGACTAGGGTATCATTGGACAGAAAAAAAGGTTACTCTTCATCGTGCAATAGATTTCAAAGTCATATTGGTTATGACTTTTGATTAGGAGCTACCAGAGTTAGATACACTATATTTTGATGCACACTGTATATATATTTAAACTCTAACACTGACTCATGGATGGCTTCTCAAAATGCTTTGTATCCAGTGGAAACGGCGCTATATAAATTGCAACTATAGGTATTTTTAAAAATTATAATGTGTACAATTTTAGAATCATATCAGGGTTGGGAAGGCAATCATTCAACCAGTTTGAATGAAGCTTCATATAACTAAACATTTGGAAGGTTCAATTAAAATCATATAACAACAAGATGCAGACTTTTAAATTGTAATGTACACCAAGAAACTTTACTACGGCTTACCATCACATTGAATTCATGCTTTTACTTTAGAACAGCAATTGTGTGAATTAGAGAGTGAATTAACTGCACAAATCCATTTCTCCTTTTAAATACATCATCCTCATTTGGGAATTCAAATTTTTATTTAACTTCAGATTACGAACAAAAATAGACCCTCACAGTGGATTCCATCTTTTCTTCAAATGTTCTGACAGAATTTAAACAGTGAGATATTTGTAATAAAGCAGAACCAGCGTTTGAAAAAAATAAAGCAATTGAGGATGAAAGACGTACTCGCTTCTCCTTCTCCTCCTAGGCGATGGAGTGCGAGACCTTCTCCTCCGAGGTGATCTGGATCTTGACCTAGAAGATGTGGAATATGGAAAGCACTGTCAATCTCAAAATCAATGAAAACTGAACAATTTACTAGCACATGATACATGATATGGAAACTGTCGAAGTTATTTTTCATGTATAGAACTAGATTGACGTCAAATAGCTGATATTTCTAGATATCTCTTCATATTCTCAACAAACATTTGTCTCATTCGCAATATTAACCTTATCTAAAAAGAAAGGTACTTTGTTTTTTGAAGAAAGGTTCCACGATGAAAATTAAAAAAAAATCAAAAACAGTTAAAACCTTACCTTGATCTCCTAAACTTCCGTACAGGTGATCTGGATCTGGAGTGAGAACGACGTCTCTCTGTTAAAAACAAAGACATTCATGAAATTAGAAAAACTCTTACCAAACCAAATGGCAGTTAAATCTACCATAGCACTCAAGCTCTGTATACACATCCACTTTTCCTCATTTGTATTTTTTCTTCAATTTGCCTCTTCAGGTATGTAAATGTACCGATGACCTCTTTTACAAACAACAACAAATGTAAAAAATAAACTGAAAATTGAGCTATTTCTATGTTTTGAATTGATTGCAGATGTAGACAAGCAATCAGACAGACCTATATTGTAAGCTGGTATTCCCTCTGTAATGGTTAATCATTAATGAGTAGACTACTCTAACATGTTATTGTTGTTGTGTTTATTTATTTTTATTAATTTGGGAGGGGGGCTAGTCTTTTTTTTAAAGTATAATGTACGCAAACTGTTATCAGGCCTTAAATTAATCCAAGGCCATCCAAGGCCAGGCCTTGGATGCCCCTATGATTGGCCTCAATGCCCCTCTCATTGGCCTTGGACATTTTGTGTGCCCTTTCCAATTCTTCCTATTTGTGCTGTACTATAGGAATGTGCCCTACAGAAAAGTGGCCTTGCCCTAAAAATATTGAAATTTAAGGCCTGTGTTATGATCATGGTCATTTGTTCATAAACCTTGAACTGAACCATTTTAATACAGGTTTTTCTGGTTTAGTAATACTGAAGCAATAATGTAGAGTCTATGTTCTGCACTCACTGACACAGGAGAGCTCTGTATGTTTACAAAGCACACATGTATGCATGAGGATTTACTGCTCGTTTACCTGTGAATCTCCTGCGCTTATCTAGGTCTCTATCTCGATCTCTGGGTGAAGGTGACCTTGAACGTCTCCTCTCTACAGTGGAAATAAACAAGTGTATAATTTATTAACAGTAATTAATGTTCAAGTTGGCAAGCACAAATACATTAACGCTCAGGGGCTGGGGTAGATGGGGTGATGGTAGGGATGTGGCGCACTAACGTACAGATATTGCTTGAAATAAAGTAGACACTCTCACAATGTGTCACGCATGAATGCATGTATTATTCCATAGAATTTTGTGTGACTTGGTGTTAGGGTGTCTACTTTATTTCAAGCAATACTATATTTGCTGACTGCCCAGATGCTCCAAAGACAAATGCTGCTTCAGCCACAAAAAAGAAAAGTCTTTGATAATTACATTACGTTGTTTAACATGTAAAAAACTGTTTTTGAGTTGCGTTCATGACTTCATGATAATCATAATAACGATTACTGTAAAAAGGGCATACACGCTAAGTGTTCGCTAAAATCAGCAAGATCCTTGCTTACGTCTAAGCAAACTCCAAAGCCAATTTAGGCCTGTAACCGATCATCGGATCGGGGGCCGATCTTGATCAGGTGTGATCGGATATTAATTTCCGATCAACGATCAATAAAAAATGATCAGATTTTTAAATATTTTTTAATGCCGAAAATTGTCAAGCTTTTGGCTATGAAATGCTTAAAAAAATTCATAACTGGGATTATTTTGTCATTTGGAGTTGTTGTAGATAATGTTTGTTGATACTTAGTGCCTTTTCATGACTTTGAAATTAATAATATTGGTCTAAGAAAAGAGGCAAAACGTGTGGGCCGCCATCTTGGATTATAATGCATGCCTACATTATCTCGCCACAATACCCTGGACAACTCGATCGTGGCAAGTTGTCCAAGGTATTGTGGCGAGATGTCCAGGGTATTGTGTCGAGTTTTCCAGGGGCGAGCTGTCTTTGTGGCGAGTTGTCTGGACCCCGGTGTAGAGGTCAGTGAAACATATAGAGCTATTAATAAGACTAGAGAGCGGAGTCGCTAAACGCTCCCATGCAAAGCTCTGTGCGCGCATGGAGTGCTGTCTGCCATTACTAAGAACGGCAAAACTTCGAGAAATACCCGGATGTTCCTTCGAAACTGTGCTACTGTACTGGTCAAGCGTATGGCGAGTCCGCTCTCTAGTCTTATTATACATGTAGCTCTATGGTGAAACCATACGTGACGCGATCTAAAGCTCTTGCGCAATATCTGACGGGTGGTTGTCTTATCTCGCAGACATTTTCAGTTACCAGTATTGCTTTATCGCAGGTTTAAAGCACCTAGGCTTCTTATTCCGTACGCATTTCTAGATAGACTATAGAAATGTCTATTAATAGTATCATTATTATTATTATTAAGGCCCCACAATTGCTAAATTGAATATTATACTTTGGGATTATATAGTAATGCTCCGCCACCCCTGTCGGCTTAGTTGGGCTGAAACGTATATGTATTTAATACCAAACTCTAAAAAACGCTTGTACGCAATAGCCTACCACTGAGCTGTGTAAACAACCGATCGCTTCCATATCAACGGAGTCGGGCTAACTTGCCCCACGGGACATCTTGCCCCAGCCTCGAAGACTGGGGCGAGATGTCCCGACATGATTCATCGATCAAGAGATACCAGGGCAGTAGTCCGCTAATTTACGGCCAGGACGAAAGAATGTGAACAAACATCAGCCATCTCGTCTAAAATGTAGTACATTCGACTTCTCAATATGAACAAAATTTATACCTGGAATCAAAAATAGACCCTCATACATTACGAAAATGAAATTTTTGCAGTGATTTACCGACAAAAACACTGCTCAAATTTCAGTGGTCTGAGTTGATACAATTACGCACATTTAATGTATGTGCAGCAATGCAAATTGCGAGCAGCTGTCAGTAAATTGTCCGAAATGCCATTTTTTTTGTCATTTTACCTAAAGAGAAGTTATAGATTGTCTTCAATAGTATCATTTAACACAATTCCATTACAGATTATGGTTGGAAATGGCATTAAGTCACAATGAGCACAAACATACACATTGGTATCTCTCGATCGATGAATCATGTCGGGACATCTCGCCCCAGTATTTGAGGCTGCGCTGGGGTGAGATGTCCCGTGGGGCGAGTTAGCCCGGATTCATATCAACAAGCGAGGACATGAACTGTATTCGGGCGTATGAGGTCGAGACCGGTCTTAAAAAAACATCATAAAATCTGAAAATGGCGCACGTTAGCTGAAGACGATTGGGCTATATTTTATAAGCAAACAAGTAGGCTCAGCCTCAGATGTCTGGAAACCAAGGAAATTTCCGCCAACGAAGCTTGTAAGTTCCATTCGTTAAGTTTTTGTGATGGGTTATCATAGACCCTACACATGTATATAGATCTATAGGCTATCCCATTTATTTTAATTTATCAAGAATGACAAGAGTCCATTTAAAAGTATCATACCGCAGTCTGTTAAAAATGTTGCGTTAAAGGTAAAGACCAGTATTGGAAATGCCCCAATTTCAAAAAATTGAAATGGAAGCTCTCATTACCAATCATGTGAAAGAATATGTTTTGACTAATACATGATGATAAAAAATTTGCCGGGAAACCGCCTACTAATTCATATATTAGGTAAATTTGTTTCTCTCATGGTCGTGCGAGAGATATAGGGTAGTCCCATATACATCTTTCTGTGTATAGTGCTTTTAACTTTACGAAGAATGGGCCAAATTTCTTATCATTTTGATGATTCCAGGACCTTGCAGATGCTAGATGCTAGATGATCAACCTTTTCTGATCGATTCCACAACGTTTCTTTCACAATGCAATCGCATGACCATTACTAATACTGGTCTTTACCTTTAATGTACTGGTGGTCAATGTTGTGCGTTTTACTACACAGCCTGGAAAGTGACAGCAGGTTTTACAAAATATTGCATGAATGTACTACTGCAGTAAACATCAAAGTAAACATACTGCAGTACCCTCGCGCTCGCTCTCGCGCCTCGGCTGGTCTAGCGAAGCGAGGGCTACATATGCACGGGGAGTTCCGGGGAAGTGAGCTGGTAAGCTCAGGTAGCGTTGCCTAATGTAGGCCGTAGAGTCTACGTGTCTTTCCTGGAGCTGGAGTTATTCTAAAAAAAATGAGGAAAATTATCAACAGTAGGACAATCCATTTAATGGGGTATCAGAATCTTACCTCTTCTCTTAGGCGATCTGGACCTACTTCTACCCATAATGTCAGTGACTACGTTGCTTCAGAAAGAGTGAATTTCTTGACTAGATCGAATAACAAAGCACGCACAGCTAACTTTGAGTTTGAGGTAGCAGCTTCATTTTCAACAAAGAAAAACTCGGCCACTAGCTAGTAGTTTGGGTCGATTTTGTTTTGAATAAAAAAAAAAAAAATAAGAAGAAAATTTCAGTTCAGTGATTAAAACTCATCCCTCTCCCAGTGGCGGATCCAGGAATTTGTTCTTGCTCCCGCAACTGGGAGGGGGGGGGGGGGGTGGTAGCGAGCACTTTTCCTTTTAATTGGCCTCGCGAAAATTTGAAAAATCGCACCCCCCCCCCCCCTTGAGCGCCAGGGGAGGGGGACCATGTCTCCAAAAAGGTAAAATTAAACTTTTCCCCATGTTTTTCCCCCCAGTTGAGAGGGTCCGGGCCCCCCTGCCCCCCCCCCTTCCACTGTGGGAGCTGAGTAGGCAGCATTTGCAATTAGAGAAACACATTTGGCGCATTAATGTCCACCGGCACTTTCTGAAAAAATGAGGCCTTCTGATTGGTTAGAAGTTAGAGAAAAGTGATCTGTCACGTCGTGAGACGTTGATTGATTGATTGATTGATTGATTTTTATTCGACAAGCTTCCAACATACAACAATATACAATAATAACAGATCAAACATAAGTCAGCTTGAACAGGATAACCCACGAAAGCTCGAGAGCTTATTTCCAGTGGGGTCCCTTACAGACATGTATAAAATTAATAATTTAAAATAGTAATATTTACAGACAGATAAGAAAATTAAAAGAACTACTTATTAAAGATAATAATAATAATAACAACATTAAGCTGATGATAGAAATGATATTAAGTACAAGAAGAAAAAGAAGAAGGAGAAGAAGAAAAAGAGAGGAAGGAAGAAGAGGAAAATAATGATGAATTTGTAGAATTTCTATAACGTACGAAAACATAAGTATATACAACATGAAAAAGTATGAACCGACAGAAGAATACAAATTTCAATCATATAACATGTCATTCACTTCTCTTCTCTGACTGTCGAGTATTAGGTATTCCTTTAATTTCCTCTTAAAATGATCATAGTTTCCTATTTCTTTTACACCATTGGGAAGGGAATTCCAATGTCTTATGGCATTGTAATAAAACGAATTTCCAATACTACCTACTCTTTCTGGTAAGTTAAAGTTGAATCGTCTATTTCTTGTATTATAATCACGTACGTCAGTAACAAGATCGAAGTTGGATCGAATATAATGATTCGACCTAGTATGATATATTTTTTGCACGTGATGCAATACGAGTTGTTTTGATCTTTGGTCGACTTCAAGAAAACCAGCTTTAGAAAGTTCGCTGTAGCCAACATGAGTTCTTGGACCAGAACAGTTGATAAATCTCACCATTTTGTTCTGTATAATCTTCAACTTCTTTTGATCTGACTTGTTTATGTTACTATACCATGCAGGGTTAGCATAGTCAAATAAACATTGAATAAGAGCAAAACAGAGTGTACGTCTTGCTTTTACATCCATACAACTTTGATATCTGTACAAAAATTTCAGACAAGAATTTGCCTTTTTTTACAACTGATTCTACTAAAGATGAAAATGAAATTGCGCTAGCCAACTCAATGCCTAAATACTTCACAGACTCTTTTCTCTTGATTCACGCTTGATTATTGTGTGTCACGTTGTATATACTTCGCCGCTGCACAATGCACAAAGACGGTGGTACACAAATTATCTCATGTGTATAAACTGTGTTGTTATCAGGGGCGTCGCTAGTCCTTTTCCAGTGGGGGATGACGAACTAGCCACCAATTACCGACAAATATAATAATGCCAATGTCCCAATGTCTACACATTTAACCCTATAAACCCGAGGCCAGGAGCTAAGTTATTTTTCAGCCCCCCCCCTCCTCCCGCGCGAAGCGCCGAAGCTTTGACGTTTCATTAAATTATTAGAGAAAGAAGACGATTCGTTGTACTGTTGTCGACTCATAATCCTTGTCTGAATTCAGTTTCGCCCTTTCTCGCGCGAAGCGCGGAAGCTTTCACGTTTCATTAAATCATTAGAGAGAAAGAAGACGATTCGTTGTACCGTTTTCGACTCTTAATCTCTGTCTGAATCATAGAGATAGTATACTGTATAGCTCAATGGTCTGAATTCAGTTTCGCCCTCTTCCGCCAGAAGCGCGGAAGTTTTGACGTTTCGTTAAGTTATTGGAGAAAAAAGACGATTCGTTGTACTGTTTTCATTTCTTAATCCTTGTTTGAATTCAGTTCCCCCCCCCCCCCCCCCGCTCCCACGCGTTTTGACGTTTTATTCAATTATTAGAGAAAGAAGACAATTTGCTGTAATGTTTTCGACTCTTAATCTTCGTCTGAATTCAGTTTCTACGTTTCATTAAATTATTAGAGAAGGAAGACAATTCGTTGTACCGACTCTTAATCATTGTCTGATTTTACAAAAATATTTCCTTGTCCTATAAAAAGTCACAGCAGGCAAAATAAAAAATTGCCGGCCGACCGACATAATACATCTCACCGACTTCAAACTTCTGCATTGGTATAATAGTACACGAGGATTGAGCGGATCCGACACAGCAACATAATTATCTATGCGTATCTTTCTTGCCCCCTCGACGTGGTCACTCCACCCAACATCCCCCCCTCTCTCTCTCTCTTACTCCCACCCTTCTCCTTTCAGGCTCTTACCCCCTCTCTCTTCTCTTTTCACCCCGTTTCTTTTGTTTCCTTTTTCTCTTCTTTTTAAAAAATCCTTTTCTTTCTTTTCTTTCTTTTCCTTACTTTCCTTTTCTTTTTTTTCTTCTTTTCTTTCCCTTTCCCTCTCATTCCCACTTCCCCTTTTCTCATTTTCCCGAAAGCAGCGCAATTTTACCGACAAAATCCTCGACGGGGGGGGGGGGGGGGGGGGTGTCGCACCTCCCCCACCCTCTTTAGCGATGCCCCGGTTGTTATCCAATTATTCTTTTAAAAATAAATGCAATTCTTTATGCTCTCGTGATGGCAGATGTCAAAAACCTGTGGGGTTCAGATGGGTGGCATACGCATAACATCCGCTATGCAGATGACACCACCCTACTCGAACTCATCTATGACAAACTCCAAACATCAACAAACAAACTGGTAGAAGTCTGTGGTAAATGGGGAATGAAAATCAACACAGCTAAATGCAGAATCATGACAAACGATGATGAGGAGATTTCAATAGATGGCAACCCTATAGCTTGCGTCCCAAGAAAAACTATAGGCCTACACTTTTGAAACGGCTGCCGAATAAAAACAAAATATAATTCTGGGGAAAAGTGTTATAGTCATGTATGTATGGAAAGCTCATATTAAAACACAACTTTCATATGACACCAAAAAGTCCGAAAATAATTCATGCTTGGGTGAGCACTGCTCACTTTTGTAAAGGGTATGAAAATTAGGTTGCGCAGGAATTAGCCTTCCAATTTGTGAGAGGTAAATCCTTTGGAGCTTACAAAATTGAGGGTGATATGATACATTCATGATTTGCTGAGTGAATCTCATGGTTTATTAAACCAAACTTGTATGCATGAGTGAACAAGAATTGCATTTTGTATTGTAGCATGGTAGACTCAGTGGTGTGTTCATGGGAGTCAGGATGGGTTGATGGTACATGTTGTAATTTCCATATTACAAACTGTTATTTTTTTTTATTTTTTTTTACATCTGTGACTTTAAATAAATACCTTCACCCCATATTTCAGTTACCATTTTACCTAAAGAATAAGTAGCCGACATCTTGGACATTCCTTTTTTCATCAAACCGTATTTGAATATTCAATTTACATAATCCCTACCTGGGTATTAAGTAAATCAATGAGATGTTCAACTAATCTTACCATTATTGAAATGTAGGTAGAGAAGGTACAAAGTCTTCTATAGAAGACTTTGTCTTCCTTGGAAGTGTAGTCCCCTCGGTTACCAATGATATCAAGAGACGCACAAATCTATAGCTTCCTGGCATTTGGCAGACTGAGAAACAATATATGGACCAACCAAGATTTTTCAAGAGCCCTGAAGGTCAGGATTTATAAAGCCCTCATTCATCATATAGCCACCTACGGGTCAGAGACGTGGACGCTAAAAAAACTGACCGGGATAAACTGGAAACTTTTGAGATGAGATGTCTGCGGACAATAGCAGGAGTCCATCTTCTAGATCAAATTAGAAGCGTAGACATCAGAAAGTCATTGAAAATCTCCAAGACAACAAATTAGGAAATATCCAACCGCCACCTGAAATGGTTTGGACATGTGGTACGTATGCCACAGGAACGCCTTCCAATACAAGTCCACACCAGTGAATTTAGTTTGCCACGGCCACCAGGACGTCCTCTGAGGTGGAAAGACCAAATCCGCCAAGACTCTGGATTAAGCCTGGAGGCTGCCCAACAGTCCAGGACAGAAGTGAATGGAGGCAGACCACCCGTAGGAGCGCAAGGGGACACCTTGTCATATGCATTTAAGTCAATTCATACTCTCGCACCTCTCTTCTATCGTTGTTTAATTCTTTTTCATTTATTTTCTTTCTCCTTTAACTCACACAAATTCTCTCTTTCCCCCTTTTTTTTTCCATTTCTTTTTTTTGGGGTTCTTTTTGTCCTTTTTTTTGTTGTTGTTGTTGGGGGGGGGGGGCTACACGCCCAGCAAGAGGGACCCCATATTATGCACACTGCAACATTGCGTGTCCCCCGCCCCTTTCCCGGTAAAAAAAAACACCTTCTTATAATATCATCCCCTTTCTTCCTTTTCCCTTCGCATTATTCTCCTTTCCCCCTTTTCTCTCCTCCGTCTTTCTCCCTCTCTTCCTTTTCCGCCTTTTCTCTCCTCTCTTTCTTCCTTTCTTCCTTTCCCCCTCCTTTTCTTCCTTTCCCCCTCCTTTTTTTCCTATCCCCCTTTTTTCTCCTCCCTCTTTAATTCTTCTTTCTCTCTTCCCTTTTCTCCCTTTTTCTTTTCCCCTCTTCCCCTCTTTTTTTTTTTTTTTTACCGGGGGTGGGGGACCCTATAGCCTAGATTCCAGTATGAACTCATTTTCATACATAACAAGCTACGAAAACTTTCAAAGAATCAGACTTTGACTATTTATTGCTTTGCCTCACCATTTATAAAGGAAAAAACTGAATAAATACTGAGATTCAAACCCTCAAGTTAACTTCTAATAAGTTCTAATATATAAGAGCACCTGTCCTTACCGATTGAGCTAACGATGGTTTGAGGAAAAGTTGATTTGTATAATTACTACCACCCTATCAACAACCCTACCGGATTCCTTCGCGAGTGCGCATGCGCAGGTTTCATTCGCGAGCTCAACCCGGGCTCGATAGGGTACGAAAAAATAAGAGGCCACCAGCCCAGCCTGAGAAAATATTTTTTCGCCGGGCGTCCTAATTTAATATTCGGCTGATAGCAAGTAAGTAGGGGAGCTATATAGCGTTGGTGTGGTGGTAATCAAAATCAAAATTAAATAGGCTAGATTCTGGACTAGGTTACAGGGAATTAGGAACTAGATCAACGTTATGAACCCTCGACGAGATCAACAGATCAAGGCCATTCACAATCTTTTAATGCGATAAACCATTTGTTTTTTTAAAACTTTGTCTGACATTTTAAGCAGACGAGTTTATCGCTAAGACGTGTCAGCTTGACTATGGCATCACGTGAACACATTGCTATTCCATCACGTTCATCAGAGGAAGCGGCGGTTGATAACCAGAGGATAGACTTTGATGAAAGTCTGTCCGAAGATAAGGACAGTCCTTCCAGAGGCGTAGGTAGGGGGCATAGGGGCACATGCCCCAGATCGAATGGCAAAAAAAGAGTAAAATTGCGCACTTTCCCTCTTATCTGTGATCTTTCACCAGGTAAGAAATGTACCACTCCCCTCTCAATAATAACAGCGAATCTCGCTACGCCTCTGGATCTCATCTCATCTTTTCATTCTATAAAGTAATACAATGTTCAATACTGCAAATACACCAATGGTGGTGATGAACTAAATTTTTCAAAGTGACCCAAGATTCTATCAAAATATTATATATATATAATTACCCCAGTACACCCCCCTTATTAGAATGCCCTTATTATTTCGAGTTTTTAATATAACATGATCCAATCTTCCGAAGTTTCTTGGAATTCACAAACTCACTGAACTCAGCACAAAATAATAAAGACGACAAATCAAACTATGTTATGTACAGTACCATATTGTGTCATTGAAGTTGGGAGCTTAATCGAAGTAGGTAAACTTTAACAACATTAATGTCCAAATTACCGACAGAGGGTAAATATTTGTTATCGTCGGTCAGTCATGAATGCTTGCATCAGCGATTGCTAATCAACGATTTAAAGGACAGCAGGTCTCTATAAAAGCACATTTGAAAGATTGGAAGTCATTCTCATCGAATCAGTCTTGACTTTCGTTTGGATCGGTAAGCTCCTCCAAGAAGATGAAGATGCTGATGTTTTTCGCCGCACTTTGCGGAGTGGCCGTAGCCGTACCTTTCGACTCGGCAGCCTACATGGGAGAATCTGCGCCTATGGGACTGGTCGATGAGATGAATACTCTGGGATTCACCAAGCTGGTTGAATTGATTGAGATGGCTGGACTTAAGGAAACACTCAACACTGGAGGTATATTTTCTCCTTTTATTCATTAAATCAAAATGTGCTGGCGCGGATCTAGAATAAGACTTGTTGGGTGGGGGGGGGGGGGGGTATAGGGTCCTTGCATATAGAGGTGGATAGGTCTCCGGACTGTGAACCACAAAGTCCGGCAAGAAATTTCCGAAATTTACCACACCCGACCCAGGGTGTACGTTAATGGGTACTTGGTAGGATTTATTCCTTGAATGCACCGAGTGCTACGGTCGCCGGAGCTAAAGCCGGGGTAATAATATCCATAGTCCCGTGCATGGAAGCGCATAATAGAGACGTTGTATGATTATAAATTATGATGTGCGTTCATCACGAACGGCATATTATTATACTCTGTCGCTCATATATATATTGACGCAGCCCTTCGTAAGCAAAGTGAAGCCAAACTGAGTGCAGCGGGCATTAATCATGAATTCTATCTCGTACAGGTCCTTACACCGTCTTCGCACCAACCAACGAGGCCATCGCTATGCTAGGACACGTCAATCTGAAGAACATGACTCTGCTCGTCAACCTCCTCAAGGCTCACGTCATTGAAGGCAAAGTGATGTCGACTATGATCAAAGATAACATGATGGCTCCAACCCTCATGGAGGGTGTCCCTATGCGTATCAACATGGTCACTTTGTGGCAGGTACAAATTATTCATATCAAATCAATTCAAATGGTTTATTAAGAATAACATCATGACGTAATATGATAATTATCAAAACCAAAACACTGGTAGTGCCCTAGCAATAGGGGTATATGGGCATCAACCTTCGAAAAGGAGAGTGTATTAAAAGAAAAGGGAGAAGGGTAAGGCGATGCTAGGATCCTTTCCCGTGACCTCCTCTTAAATGTAAAAACCAGTTCTGGTCATGCGATTGCATTGTGAAACAAACGTAACTATTGCCATCGATAATTTTCGAACACTCTTCTTTTCCTGACAGACCACCACCATCGGTGCTAATGGAGCTGAGATAACCTTATTCGACAAGATGGCCAAGAATGGCGTCATCCATGGAATTGAAAAGGTCATCTACCCAATCCCTTATGGGAACATGATGGAGGCTATGGAGATGATTCCTGGTCTGAGTTTCACGCTCGAATTGATCAAGATGGCTGGGTTGGATTCAACACTCGCAGGTGCGTGCTAAAATTTAAACGCTTTTTAATAACTTTCGTTTTCATTCATTAAAAAAAAAATATATATATCTATCGTGTACATAAACTACATTTTTTGTCTACAGAGCAGGATTTACCTCTTACAAATCGGAAGGCTGATTCCTGCGCAAACTAATTTCCATACCCTTTACAAAAGTGAGCAGTGCTCACCCAAGCATGAATTATTTTCGGACTTTTTGGTGTCATATAAAAGTTGAGTTTATAACCTTTCCATACATATAAAATCCCCCCCCCCCCACCCCCCAAGAATCATATATTTTTTTTATTCGGCAGCCATTTCAAAAGTGTATAGTTTTTTGGGGGGACGCACTGTTTATGTGAAAAATGTATTTGATTAAAATTTCGACCCCCGCCCCCCCCTAAAAAAAAAAGTTGTGACGCAATATATAAAAGTATTGATGTTGCCGACTACGGGTAAATAAAAGCGCAAGGTACTCTCGACTAAGAGCTGTACGAAATATTAACCTAGTTTAGCCAAGTAACCTATACGGAAGGGGGCTCTATCTTTCAAGCAGTTTACCCCCCCTAACGGATACCAATTTACATCACCTGGGTAAAAAGTGGCAAATATATATTCTGTCTATTGTTATTTATACGTTTTTTTTCCAGGTGAGGGCCCTTTTCACCATCTTCGCCTCCTCAAAACATTGCTTGGATGAAGGTGCCAGAGAAGAAAATCACAGCTTTGAAAGCGAACAAGACCTTGCTTGCGGAGGTCCTGTCATATCACGTCGCTCCTGGTGCTTTCTACTCCACTATCATGAGACCTGGTTCTCTCATTACCACTGTACAAGGCCAGAAAGTCCTCTTCAATCCTAAGATGTGCAAGAAAGAAGGTAAGCTCCGAAAGGATATTTTCATTATGTTTTAATAGGTCTTGAATTTGCGATTTAAAAAAATATTACATTTTCTAAAAAATTAAGGCTAACACATTGGTCATTATATTCAAATGGAATAGCTGAGCACTAATAGATGACGTTTTAGCGTCTAGGTGGGATTATATATTAGGTCATACGTGAATAGGC